>JADBJO010027605.1:2500-21143 GCA_016801955.1 Conus betulinus
AACCTGCGCTCAGGCACGCAGAAGAAACCATCAGGACACTAAACAACACCAACGGTATGGTGCTGTGCTGATCAGACATTTCAATGTCGGTTCGATCCTCTCCACTTGATCCCGTCGTGTCCACTGAGCCACCGGTCACCACCACAGATGCTGGGACTGTCAGACGATCTCTACGGCTGCCTCGGTCATGAGCAACGGGGCGGAGGCTTTGCAGCCGATCCGTCAAGATGTCCGCCCAAGAAATTCTTTGGTCTGTGTCTACAATGTTCACGTTCCTCAAGGTGTGCTCTGGACTTTTGTCAGGGCGAGAATCGTGAAGGAAGACTTTGCTGGGTCATACCTGGCAAGCTTACAGCCAACAGGAGAATGAGTGTGAACAGGGATCTGATTCGTGTACACCTTTTTTTTTTTTTTTTTTTTTTTTTTTTGAGTGTTCTATCTCAAGATTAGAACCATATGATGCAATATGACATGGATAGATCGTTGTTGTGTCTTTAGCTTTCATTTGACCTGAGTGACACGTGAATTAAACAAAACAAAAAAGGACATTGAAAATGAGACAGGAGGACATATATAGTCAATAGCAAGCAAAAGGGGGGGTGGGGGGGGGGGGGCAACTTTTGCTCCCATAGTGAATCGGAAATACGGCCCATAACTCCAAACTCTTGCTGTAAGATACGAAAGGTCGGTGCCAGAAACAGAATTATTTGTGATCCTGACTGTCTTTTACTGTGGAAGCAACATGTTTCTTTCTTGTTCGCGGATCAGTGATTTGAAATGGAAGTTTTAAGACACGGATCACTGGCTTTGTAATTCATCATATATTTACATGTCAATCAACGGTCTCACATTTATCGTTTCAGTCGTGAATCCATGGTTCCTGTTTACTAGCAGGAACAACTGACTTACAATGCACCTACTGGCTTGAGAAGGAGTGTGCAGTACTTGCACAAATTTTTTGTTTAATTATTTCTGGACTGCTAATCTTTTTTTTCATAGCTAAGAACTTGAAAATTATTTCTTGATTGCTAAATCTTCTTTTTCACAATTGATAACTTTTTTTAAGGATTTGCTGAAGATTTTCCCACAGCAACAAAACAAAAGAAATAGTCAACGTTTCGGTCTTAGACCGTCTTCCGGACTGATGATGTCGATTTTTCTTTTTTTCTCTTTTTTTTTTTTTTTTTTTCACAGACCTGTCTTCCGAACTGATGACATTTGATGTCATCCGTTCTGACGACGGCCTTGAATTGATGACACCAAATTTTCATTTGATGTCATCAGTTCCCACGACGGAGGGTCGACTAGGCCTATTTCTTTTCTTTGGTTTCTTCGAGACATCCTCAAGGGAAAAGGATTCTTTACACTGGTGCTCTACACCTGTGGACGTCTTGCCCTGGTGACTCGCTCGCATAGGCCATGTCTTCTACATGTCCATCATTTAATTTTAAAATGGTGTGAACGAAACTGGGAAGCCTAGATCCGGGGAATCGTGGACTTGAGAGAACAGAAATCTGGGGAGAACAGAAATCAAGTGCAACACAGTTTTGATAGAACATAGAGAAGGGATACTGACTCGGGGGGGGTCGTAGGCAGGGGAGGGCATTCACCTGGGGAACATAAGCACTGAAGAAAATAGACGCCGGGGGAACATCAGTCTGGGGGTACCATAGACGTAGAGAACCATTTCTCGCCATGTCAGTATACACGTGCACATTGCGGCTTAAGACATGCCAATCATCTTATTTTTTCCGGCTTCTGTTAGTTTAAGTGTTTCCTGAGAAAAGATAACCCCACCAAACCGCCACCCTCCACATAAAATAAATTGGCCTTGTGCCGCAAAAGTAACGCTAAAAGAAAAAACAAAATACGCACCGATGTTTTTTGTTTCTTTTGTCAGTAAATCTGCGCGTGACATTTCTGCAGCGTCAAAAATGCTACGCCAGTCTAACATGCCTGGCAATTTACGTTCGTGCGTGTTGTTCCCGAATGCATGAGTCAGCCTGTATACAGGGCAAGCTTGGAATTTCTTCTCACCGTACGCCCAAAGTTCGCTTTCTCGTTTATAATTCACCCTGCGCGTCGCTCACTGTCGGGCATTATTTCCATTACCTATGAAGTTCACAACATATACTGTAAGCGCTGGTCAGTCTCAGGCAATATTTCCATTTCCTATGAAGTTCACAACATATACTGTGAGCGTTGGTCAGTCTCAGGCAATATTTCCATTACCTATGAAGTTCACAACGTATACTGTGAGCGTTGGTCGTCTCAGAAAATATTTCCATTTCCTATGAAGTTCACAACATATACTGTGAGCGTTGGTCAGTCTCAGGCAATATTTCCATTTCCTATGAAGTTCACAACATATACTGTGAGCGTTGGTCAGTCTCAGGCAATATTTACATTTCGTATGAAGTTCACAACATATACTGTGCGCGTTGCTTGGTCTCAAGTAACATTTTCCTCTCCGGGCAGTCATACCTGGGTTAGCTACATTGGTTCCTGTTCGTTTGTTGTTCAGCTTTTGAGATTAAAGGTTGCGCTTCGTTTGGAATCAATGTTAATGTGCGTTTTCATTTAACCACTTGTTGTTGCCTGCGTCTGTCGCCACAGAGTATAGGAGCAAGTCCAGTATTTCCTTTTTGTTTTTTTCGTTGTGGGTAACGGAAGGGGGGGGGGAGTTCGGGGGGGGGGGGGGGTGCGGAAGGCTGGGGGAGGGGGGTTGCTCTCTGTGCCTCATGTAAGCATGTGTTGCGTTGGTTCCGGAGCCACAGGCAGCGTTAGTTTGGGATCATTGGGATATCATTATTTCACCATGAAGTCAAGGTGGCCGTCTTATGTCACCATTCTTTGGGAAGAGGGCCGTTTTTTGTTCCCTCCCTCCCTACCCCCCCCCCAACGTGTGTGTGTGTGTGTGTGTGTGTGTGTGTGTGTGTGTGTGTGTGTGTGTGTGTGTGTGTTGTGTAAAGTGTGTGTGTGTGTGTGTGTGTGTGTGTGTGTGTGGTGTGTGTGTGTGTGTGTGTGTGTGTGTGTGTGCAAGTTGTGTGAATGTGAATGTATGTGTGTGTGTGTGTGTGTGTGTGTGTGTGTGTGTGTGTGTGTGTGTGTGTGTGTGTGTGTGCAAGTTGTGTAAGTGTGAATGTAGGTGTGTGTGTGTGTGTGTGTGTGTGTGTGTGTGTGTGTGTGTGTGTGAGAGAGAGAGAGAGAGAGAGAGAGAGTGTTTTGTGTGAATGTGCGCACGCGTGTGTGTGTGTGTGTGTGTGTGTGTGTGTGTGTGTGTGTGTGTGTGTATGACAGATGAATTGAAACTGCAGGCAACGTGACAGCTTTGGGTTACGGGGATACTATTGTTTCTCTATGGAAGCAACGGATACCTTTTTGTCGATGATTGCCTGTGTTTAGTTCGGCTTAGCAGGCCCCGGGACACTTGGCACTCTTTCAGTGCGAATAGTTCCCCAGCCTTCCACAAGCTATTTGCCCCAAAACTCTCTCTCTCTCTCTCTCTCTCTCTCTCTCTCTCTCTCTCTCTCTCTCTCTCTCTCTCTCTCTCTCTCTCTCTCTCTCTCTCTCTCTTTGATTTTTGCCTTTTTTTTTTTCACTTTCTCTATCTGCACACAAACTCATCCACTGTTTCTTCTGCCTTTGTCGACCCATCTCTTGTCTTTGTTCTGCAGTCTCCTTTACGCTTCTTTCTGGTCACAATTTACTCCAAGCCTGCTTTTTTTTTCTTTTGTACTCCCAGTTCCTATAGAACAGGGATTACTTTACAATGGGAACGAAGAAATGCTGTCTGTCTGTCTGTCTGTCTGTCTGTCTGTAGTCTAAATGTATTCCACTCGCCCCAGACAAACCAAACGGGTTTTTTCTTTATGGAATATCTCAGAAAGTACTTGGCCGATTTATAAGCGGTTTGGATGATCTTGTGACAAATCGGAGCCTCTTTCCATGTGTAAGTGATGTAATGCTGAAAATCGATTAAACGACGTTTAAAAACCGTTTATTTTACCGTTAATTTCTTATATATGGGTGGATTTTAATGAAATTTGGTATACAGAACGGTTATCACACACAAATGGCACTTCTATATAGTGTTTCAAAATTTGACCGTCAAAAGCCGTTATTCTTGACATATTGTCCGATTTGGATGAAATTTGGGTAGTACACAGGCTTTAGCCCAGTGAGGACTAAAATACCAGTTTCAAAAGTGTACATCGGTTATATAACCGTTAAAACCGTTATTTTTTTATATATTGGTGGATGTTAATTAAATTTGGTGTAGAGAAAGGTTATCATACACAAATGGCACTTCCATACAGTGTTTCAAAATTTGGCCCGTTAAAAACCGTTATTCTTGACATTTTATCCGCTCTGGATGAAATTTGGTAGGTACATAGGCTTTAGCCCAGGGAGGACTAAAATGCCAGTTTCGAAGGTGAACATCGGTTAAATAACCGTGAAAACCGTTATTCAAGATAAACTGGGAGTACGTTTATATGCTTTGCATTGCATCTTGTTGTTGTTGTTATTTTGTTTGTTTGTTTGGGGGTCGTTATCTGGTGAACAGGCAGTGCCCAGTTGTACACACTGTCCAAAAACGGGGACACTGGCTGTCAATTTGGCATCATTTATTTGCCTGTGTATGTGTGGCCTTTTCGGTGAAGTTTTATCACATTTGCATGGTTTTTATTAGTTTGTTTACGCTTTTATTACACCTGGGACAGAGAAATTGTACAGGAGTGTGTGTGTGTGTGTGTGTGTGTGTGTGTGTGTGTGTGGTGTGTGTGTGTGTGTCTCTCTCTCTCTCTCTCTCTCTCTCTCTCTCTCTCTCTCTCTGGTCTGATCTTATCCGCCTTCCCCCCCCCCCCCCCCTCCCCCAACCCCGAAAAGATCGGTAGTTCAGCGGGCGTGTCGTTCGTCGTTTTATGTTGTTTGTCTCTTCTTAGGATGTCGTCTGCTTCCAGGATGTGTGACGTTTCTGCTCCAGGCTGATTTTCAACAGTCCCTGAAAAGGCCAGTGTGGTTGGCTGGACTGTAAAACAAAAAACAAACAAACAACAAACAAAACATACAATATACAATCATATATATGTATATATATATATATATATATAAACTAATAACTTCCAAGGATAAGTAAATATATAAACTGACGCATGACCTTGACAGACACATCGTTGGGCTGTCCCACACCCCCAGCTTCAAGTCGTTCATCTTACAAACAGGCGTGGCGCGCCGCTCGCATTTATAACCAGTCTCCTCTGTCATCCTGTTTTGCGTTTAAAGTTGCCTGCCCTTGTTAACTCTTCTGTGGCGAAAGTCACACACGCACACACACACACACACACACACACACACACAATCTGTCGTTGTTATGGCGAGATCTCGTTTGTCAAGAGGGAGGTAACCCTGCCAGGCAGACGTTTTGGCCAGTGGATCCACGTTTTTCATAACATCTCTGTCTGTAGACATGTGTGTGTTGAGAATTAACAGGCTGAGAAACAAGAAGAAGCGAGCCTGTGAGAGCCTGCTGCCAGTTCTAAACTCTGCTCTGAGGTCTAAAAGCTGAACTGCCTTACTTTCTTATGACCTCACCTGTCTCTAACTATTTGTAAAAGTCAAGCAAATCGACAAGGAGGCTGACATGGAGAAAATCGGCCTCATGGATAAACGGATTCGGACAGAAGGCCCCGCCTTGGCTTGAGACCAAATTGACATAGGCTAGAGCACCAAGGCTACATCAAAATGTCGTTATGCTCTGCATAGTTTATGGGGATTGTCTTCAGTCGTGACAAGCTCCTATCATAACAATATCAGTCTCTAAAATCCCTGGAAGTCGGAGGTGTGGCTGCCCAAGTGGCGGGGTAATCGAAAAACGGTCACACACGTAATGTTCTCATCCCCAGCTGATGCATTTGTACTATAGTGTTCAAGTATTCGGCTGTTCGGTTGATCCTGGAGTCTTTAAGCTAGGGTACGACAACAACAACAACAACTAGCAACAACGACAACAACAACAAACAACGACAACAACAACAACAACAACAGAAGGCCAGAGAATCCCGCAGGTGTGCAGTTGAGTCTTGACTCGTAGGAGCGAGAGGGGTTTTCTTTCTTCTGTCCATTTCGCTATGCCATCTCCGTGGGATGCCGGGGGTGGGGGGGGGGGGGGGGGGGGGGGGGGGGTCTTTCTTAGTACAGACAGTTTTACTGCCTTCTCGATGTTCAATGCTGGTACTTTTCTCTTTTCTGGCCTGCTGTGTCTGTCTGTCTGTCTGTCTGCCTCTCTCTCTCTCTCTCTCTCTCTCTCTCTCTCTCTCTCTCTCTCTCTCTCTCTCTTCTCTTTCTTCTTTCTTCTTCTTCTTCTTCTTCTTCTTCTTGACTTTACTGACATATGTTATTGTTTCTTCTGTCTCTTTCATGAACATTCTCCCGTCGTTGCTCTGAAAACCCTTTTACATTTTTCGTTTTTCTTGGTGACACCGTTTATGACATGCCAGCTGTTTTGTTCGTAATCTAGCGACTAGGTCGTGAAAACTTGCACACATTGTCCAGAGCGGACCCGTTGTCCATGCTGCTGTGTCTCTTTGCCCATGGGGCATTTCTCTGCTGTTTTGTACTCCCAGTTCTTATATATAGAACAGGGAGTACTTTACAATGGGAACAAAGAAATTCTATGTGTCTGTCTGTGTGTCTGTCTGTGGTCAAAATTTGTTCCACTCGCTCCAGACAAAATTTCTGGGCCGATCTTTCTGAAAATTTGTAGGTATGTTCATTATGGGTCACGGATGATGCCCGATGTTTTATTTTACCAGAATAGCCGTTACTAACGGCTCTGACGGCCCAAATCGGTTTTTTCTTCTTTATGGAACGTCTCAGGAACGAAATATATTATGACGCATGTTTGATTATGACGTTCTTTTTTTATTTGACAAATATCTATGAAAGTACTGTAGTTGACGGATTTTGATTAAAATAGCTTTTAAATCTAATAACTGACCGGGTAGATCATGGGTATTTTCATAGTTAACATGCTTTTGACATAAAACGCGTATTCAAGATAAACTGGGAGTACGTTCTTTTTTTTTTTTTTTTTTTTTTGTAACATAAAAACGTTTTCCGTTATCTTTGTATTTTTGCATTGTAAATATAAGGGGGGGGGGGGGGGGGGGGGGGGAGAGAGAGAGAGAAGGGGGGGGAATAAGTGACCCTGTCATCCCTGCCTCGTCGTACGTCTTGAGGTTGTCAGTAGCGTGTCTACCATGTCGGGGATGGATTTGTCTTGGTTGTCGATCGAAGTTGTCCGTGTTGTCTGTTGCTCGTTCAGGGGGCGTCACTGTCTTTCCTCAATCTCGCCGACAATCACGAGGGGACCAGGTGTAGCTGGCCGGACTATGTCAATAGAAGAAAAGGTGATATACAATAAAACAACAATTACAATAACGGCAATAATGATAATAATGATGATGATAAGAATAATACTAATACTAATGGTGATAATGGTAACACCAACAACAATAATAATGATCATAAAAATGATGATGATTGATGATGATGATCTAATAGTGATGATGGTAACAACAAGAACAATAATGATAATAATAATGATGATGACGATAATAATGATAAGAATAATAATAATAGTGATAATGGTAACAACAACAACAACAATGATAATGATAGTAATAATAGTGATAACAATAGCAACAACAATGATAATGATAATAATAGTGATAGTGATAGTAATGATAAATTGTACCTGACATTATGATAATAATATAGTAATAATAATGATAACAACAACAACAACAACAGAAAGAATAGTAATGATAGCAAACGACGCTCAGTGATAGTATGAGAGCTAGTCTTCCAGATGAGTCCATACACGGAGATGCCGTGTACAGCATGCACTTACAGAACGTAAAACTAACCACGGCAACTAAGGGCACATTGCTGTGTGCATAGAAAAAATTATGTAGACACACCCCCCCCACCCACCACCCCCCATGTCTGGGTACAGTAGGAAGTACTTATCACGCCACACACCCACTCGGCAACCCTCTCTCTCGCATCTTCCTCTTCTCACACTCTCTCTATCCTCTCACAGCCGCACAGGTAACACACCACACAACACACACAACACACTCCTCTCTCGCTCCTGTCTCGCTCTCTCTCTCTCTCTATCTATCTCTCTCCACAGCACACACACAACACACACACTTCATCTCTGCTCCTCTCTCACTCTGCTCTCTCCTCTCTCTCTCTCTCTCTCCTCTCTCACAAACCCCACACACACCACAACAAACACACACACACAAACACACAGCGCTCGCGCTGCTCGCGCGCGCGCGCGTGCGCGCGCGCGCGTGCGTTCTCTAATCTTTTCCTACTTTTCGCTTCCCTTGCTCTACACTCCTGACATCTTTTCCCATTTTTTCTCGCCTCTACTCTCTCCTGCTTTTTCTCCTACCCGTTCAACACGTGCTTCCTAACCGATTTTCCCACTATGCGGATTCCTCCAACTACGGAAAGAGACAACTGCCCCCCCCCGTTTCCACCCATTTTCCCTAGTACCCATGTGGACAATACACGTTCCCACTTTCCCTGCTACCACTTTCCCACTTTCCATTCCACCGTTCCCAATTTCCCTTCTACCCGTCCCACTTTCCTTTCCCCCCCCTAACAGTTACCCGGGGCTCCCCCCTACCCGTGTAACACTGGTCCTCTTCCCTGAAAAAGGTTTGACTCCCCCCATGCCACGGTAAAGAGGCCGGGCCAACATACATGGAAAACAGTTAATAAATGTACCGACGAGACTCCTGGACACGTAAGAATAATCAGGGTAAATAGGGGACCCGTCCCTCCCACCCCAAGCGTCTATTCCCTCCCTGTCCAACAGGTACCGAAGACGAGTTACAGTCCCCCCACCCAGAAGGGCACAGCAGACGCTCCCCATCGTTCACCCCTAATAGTTCCAACTCCCCACTCCCCGCCCGATGTCAAACCCCATATTACCCATTTACCAAATTGTGACCTCCTACCCGCTTCCCAGTCATTTCCCACTCCCCGCCCCCCCACCTTTCCCACTTACCTTTCACATGTCCCCACCCCTTTACCCTATGTTCCCAGTCTTCCACACCACGCCTTACACCCTTTACTCAATACCCTGTCCCAGGCTCACCAGCCTTGTCACAACTTGGATACTTATTAACATGCCATAGTTACCAACCTCTTTCTGTTTCCCGAACACTTTCCTGCATTTTGTTGCGCTACCGTTCCCACCGCCCCCCCCCCCCCCCCCCTCCATCTTTTCCCAATTTTTCCTACCCACCCCCCGCCTAATTTCCCACCCTGACCTTTCCATCCCCCCCCTACCGTTTCATTCCACCCTCCCCCCCCCCCTCCCACCTCCTACCCCTTTCCACTTATCCTAGGCCGACCCGTTCTTCCACATTTCCTACCATCCCCTCTTCCTACCCCCGTTACAACACTTTCCCTCCTACCAGTTCCAACTTTCCCTACTACCGTTCCCACTTTCTAAGCACCAGTTATATTTTTCCTACCACCGTTCCCACTTTCCCTCCTACCCGTTTCCCACTTGCCATCTACCCTACCCGTTCCACTCTTTCCCCACGTTTCCCACTTCCCTCCTACCCGTTACCCCACTTTCCATTCCACCCGTTCCCCACTTTCCCTCCTACACCCTTTCCCACTTTCCCTCCTACCCGTTCCCACTTTACCCCCTACTTCCCACTTTCCTCCCCCCTACCCTTTCCCATTCCATTCCACCCGTTCCCACTTTCCATCCTACCCGTTCCACTTTCCCTCCTACCCGTTCCCACTTTCCCTCCTACCCGTTCCCACTCCCATTCCACCCGATTCCCACTTTCCATCCTACCCGTTCCCACTTGTTCCTTCCTAACCCGTTCCAACTTTACCGCCTACCCGTTCCCACTTTCAATTCCACTCGTTCCAGTTTGCCACTACCCCTTCCCACTTTACCTCGTACCGTTCCCACATTCCCTCCTACTCTTTCCCAGTCTCCACCCAGCCTTTCCCACTTTCCATCCTACTCTTTCCCACTTTCCTCCTACTCTTTCCCACTTTCCCTCCTACTCTTTCCCACTTTCCCTCTTACTCTTTCCCACTTTCCCTCCTACTCTTTCCCAGTCTCCACCCAGCCTTTCCCACTTTCCCTCTTACTCTTTCCCACTTTCCCTTTCACCCGTTTCCCACTTTCCCTCCTACTCTTTCCCAGTCTCCACCCAGCCTTTCCCACTTTCCCTCCTACTCTTTCCCAGTCTCAACCCAGCCTTTCCCACTTTCCCTCCTACTCTTTCCCCACTTTTTCCCTCCTACTCTTTTCCCAGTCTCCTCCCCAGCCCTTCCCACTTTCCCTCCTACTCTTTCCCAGTCTCCACCCAGCCTTTCCCACTTTTGCTCCTTACCATGCCTATATTCTCTCCAACCTTTCTTTCTGTTTCCCGACAACTTTCCTGCATTTTTTCTCTACCCTTTCCCACGTTTCACTTATTCTTTTCCCATTTTTCCTACCCTTTCCTAATTTCCCACCCTGCCCCTCCTACTGTTTTTCCCCTACCGTTTCCTCCCCCCCCCCCCCCCCCCCCCCCCCCCCCCCCCCCCACGCCTACAATTTCCTACAAATCTTATCAGCAGCGAAATCTTTTTTTCTGGACTCCCGCTCAAAAAGCGTTCCCACAGCGGAGGATCAGCCGACTCACCAATTAGCTTGGACCTGTTACACAGTACATGTGTATGCTTGCGTTTGTGTGGGCTGGGTGGGTTTGCATATGACTTTGCGTGTGAGTAAATACGTAACTCGTTTCTATATTTTGTTTGTTTTTTTGTGTGTGTGTGTGTGTGTGGTGTTTTAAACAGTAAAATGATAAAATAAATAAAGCAAAAAGAAAAGGAAAGTAGAAGGTAACACACAAAAAGCAGACTGGAAAGGTGAAGCAAACATGGCAACAACCTCGTCTGAATTTTAACGCATCTGTGACGAAACATCACAGAGGCCGCGAGACTGACATCAGTATGACGTCTTGGTAACATTAGAGAAGGAGGAAAACAAAGAAACAAACAAAGTCTACAACGAAGACCGCTTTGGGGCGGATTTTACGGATGTATTTGAAAGGGGTGGGGGGGGGGGGAGAGTTAGAGGGGGAGGGGTGGGGGAAGAAGGGGGGTGCTAAAGTTGGAAAAGGTGTGGACAAGAAATGGCGGTGGGGGGAGGGGGGGGGAGGGGAGGGGGTGGCTATTACAGACCCTAGCATTGTCCGTTATCGGGAGACAAGAGTCCTAACACTCTTCGTTGTTGATGACTTCTCCATGTCGCGTTGCCAGAAGGTCAAGGTCACCGGAGTTTCAACGTTGGCGTGTTCCACACACACACACACACACACACAAAGAGAGACAGAGAGTAACAAATGGAATGCAGACTTCAAGTCAACTCCTCGATAATAAAAAATACTCACGAATGATTATTGTTGTGTATTTTTGTACATAAGAGACACAGACAGACAGATGGACGGACGGACAGACAGACAGACAGATCCGAAGAAGAGACGTTTACTCCAAAATTCTCTTAGTTCGTTCCGAGGTATGAACTGAAATAAGCGTTCTTTTGTATTTCGCTTCTTTTTTTTTTTTTTTTTTTTTTTTTTAGCAACGCTGAAGCGTGCGTCAGTCATCTAGCGAACAGTTAAGCAAATATTACCAGGAAACAATAAAACATCGTCAAACAACAACAACAACAACAACAACCACAACAACTGACGAGAAGAAACAGCAACAGGAGCTCCGCGCCACTGCATTGTTCTCTGTACCACAGAACTATTAATTTTGTTTTTGTTTTTAACCGGCAGTTCATGGCTCGATCGGTCTCCTAGCAACAGGTGGTCGCGCTTCCTTCTCGCCAGGGGCTAGGGGTGGTGATGGTGGCGGTTTGTCGAGAAGGCGCGCGCTCCGCCGTGCTAGGCCCCCGCTCTGACCTTGACCTCTGGTCTGACCTTGACCTCTGGCCTGACCTTGACCGCTGGCCTGACCAGGACCCCCTCCTCCATCCCCCAAGGTGCCGTTGGGTTAGAGGGGGACGCGGGGGAGAGAGCGAGGGGAAAGCTGGAGGTGATGTTCGGCCACAGGCGGTCGGAACCCCCCGCCAGTCCACGACACGATGTCCCGGGTGAGGTTGCTCCACGAGCTGGCCGCTCTCTTCCACCAGTCCAACAGATCTGAAAAAGGCGGTGAAAGAATGATGGGCATATTGTATGGTCCCCTGTGTGTATGTGTGTGTGTGTGTGTGGGGGGGGGGGGGGTAGGGGTGGGGATGGGGGTGTGTGTTGTGTGGTGTGTGGTGTGGTGTGTGTGTGGTAGGGATGGGTGTGGGTGGGTTTGGTGTTGGTGGGTTGGTTGTTGTGTGTGTGTGTGTGGGTGTGTGTTGTTGTTGTTGTTGTTGTTGTTTGTTGTTGTTCTTTGCTGAGGGACAAACCTACCGACAAAAAGACACAGGCGGAAACCTAACCTCCCGGACAGAGGTCACCACCCACCAAAGTCACATTTCGAGGCAAGTGCCCCCCCCCCCCCCCCCCCACCCCCCCCCCTCCGCCCCCCTTCCTCCCAGCCCCCACAGTCTGCGATGCTTAGTACTGGCAATGATAACTGATGGCCGTTTTGCACGGGGGTGGGAAGATATGATGACGCTGTTTCACCCAGACACGGAGAGTCAAAGTACTTACGGTTCTTTTTTACCCTATCCGAGTACGTTTCTTTTATTGGTGTGGGGGGGGGAGGGGGACCGGGAGGGGGGGGTATACCATCGCTAACCATAATACGAAAGATGTGCTTCTTGACGTCCAGTCTTAAAGACAACTTTCATCGTGTTTTATTGAGGAGGAAATATTGGCATCCGAAAACGAAGGATTTGTAACGAATGTGAGATGGATTTGATTAGGAAGGAAGCTGAAGTGAGAAAACTATATGGTGTAATCGTCGCCATGCTGTTTTTGTTTGTTTGTTTGTTTGTTTGTTTTTTTGATCTGGCTCTCTCTCTCTTAATCATAAAACTGAACATATATATACATACATACACTACATACATATCCATACATCATATTATATATATATATATATAATATATATAGCTATATATATATATATATGAAATCCTGCCCTCTGATTTACCAAATTCATGATATTCGTAACCCATTAGTAGCAAAAAACAATGCATCCGATCTGGTCTACAACAATAATTGGAGTCCGGCTCATGCTTCGTCTCTCTTGTCATACAAAAAACCTTGCTAGGTCAATGTCAGCTCACTGTTGTTTACAGCACAGACAACCACGAAGACCACATCAGGGCTACAAGGCACGTGAAAAAAAAAAACAAAAACAACGGGACTGGAAACAACAAACACCCTTGGCATGCCCGAGACTCATATTCCCACAAGCAAAATCGAACCCTCCATCCTAAATGGAGTATCTTACAACAAAGTTCCATCCATTTCCCGAAACAACGTGTCCAAAAAAACAAAGAGAAGAGAACCTTCATCAGTATAACCCCCACCCAACTCCCCCCCCCCCCCTTCACCTCCCACTGTCTGGCAGGCGAACAGAATAACAGGGAACCGTCCTGTGGCATTCTCACCTGAAGGCGGAGGTAGGACCCATGGTGCTGAACAGGACAACCCGCCCAGGTGGGGCTTCGGGCCCGGTATCTTCCTTGGAATGACTCACGCGGAACGTGGCTGTTGGACAACGGCTTCATTCTGCGCGCGATGGCTCGGTTCCGAAATCTGTCAGTCCGTTGTTCCATCTCATCCCTGGTAAATTCTTTTTTTTATTTCTTTCCCCCTCTTCTATCTGTCCCTCATCATTTCATTTCCCTCACACAACTTCAAGTCAGTTCTCTCCCTTCACCGCCACCGGGGGGGGAGGGGGGGGGGGGGGACGCGGACCCGCACCACCCCACCCCTCACCCCTCCCCCCCCCCCCCCCATCTTCGCTCTCCACTGACCCTCTGGTCCCTCACAAATGCTAATCAGTCCAACCTTCTTCTATTTCCCCACCTACTATGAGATTGTACCTCTCACCCAAAACAAATCCTCTCTCTCTCTATCTATATCGTCTCTCTCGCTCTTCTCCTCTCTCCTCCTCTCTCTCGCATCTCGCTCCAAATCACCTACTCAAGCCATCCTCTCTCTGCACGATAATCCAGTCCCTGTCGCCCCTGATCAGTCCAACTCCTTCTCCTCTCTCTCTCTCTCTCTCTCTCTTCTCTATCTCTCTCTCTCTCCTCTCTCTCTCTCTCGCCACTTTATTCTTTCATCTCATTTCTAATCAATCCCGATTCTCTGTCTCTCCCATCTTGACTCTTTTTTCCTTTAATCTTAATCATCCCCAACCTGTTGTCTCACCCCCACCTGGTGGTCCTGTACCTCTCACCTTGAAAAATTCATTTTTCCTCTATCTCCTCTCTCTCTCTCTCGTCCATCTCCGATCTCTCCTCTCTCTCTCTCGCTCTCTCTCTCTTCTCTCCAAAAACTCTGGCTCCTTCGCCTCTCTCACTCTCTCTCCTAATCAATCCCACCCTGTCACTCCTCTCCCCCAATCAAAACGACCCTGTCCATCCAACCTCCGTCAGTTACCAACCATTCCTCCCACACCACCCCCCCCCCCACACACCACACCACCACCCACACCACAACACCCCCACCCTATTTCATCCAAAAAAAAAAATGTCGGTGAAAGGCTGGTCAAGGGGTTCTACCCTAGTTGCCCTAACAGTTTCTAATACGCGAATACTTAGCACCACAGCACCACATTTCTTCATCCGATGGATAGACTCATCAGCCCTGCTTCGTTGTCTACCCTTGCATCCGATTGACAGCTGCAGAACCTCCGAACACTCCCAAGATTGTAGAAATACTCCCAAGAACTGATCTAGACTGAAGAACACACGTGCTGCAGACACGTGGCGTAAGAGTTTGTCTCCCGACCAGTCGTTCTCTGTCTGCAGTCATAACTATGGAAAAAAAAAAAAGGAAACGAAGCTAAAATGTAAGGCTGGGGTTGATTAGAAAGCAGCATGGGCTACACACAATGATGAATAAAGGACACTACTGCTTCTACGCTGCTTCTCTCGATCTGTTACTATGCTTCCCGCTACTGATTCGACTACTACTCGATATACCACCACTACCACCACTCCACTCTTCTTCTTCTACTAACTACTACTACTTACTACGTTTCACTAATACTACTAATACTACTCCTACTACTAACTACCACTTCTCGTCTTCTTCTTCTTGTCTTCTTCTCTTCTTCTTCTCCTATTTACTACGAATACTACAGCTACTAACTACCACTAAATACTCTACAACAACAACTACTACAACAACAACGACTTATACCACTACCTTCTAACGCTACAAACAACACTACTACGACTACTACTACTGAACTACTATACTACTACTTAACCTACCTACCTTACAACCTACTACGACTATACTATACTACTATACCTAGCGTCTTCTTCTTCTTTTAGTACTACTATACTACTACTACTGTACTAATTACTGCTACTAGCTGTGCTGCTGCTGCTGCTGTTGCGTTGTTACTTCTTCTTCTATCACTCTGAGAAAAAGAAAGACGCCAAAACCATGATGCCCCCATTTACAAACACAACAAACAAACAAAATGGAACAAATCACGAGAATAAACACCGTTAGCCTTGGCAGTATCATAGGACTTGTTTAATATAACAAGCGTTACTATGGTGTGTGGACCTGGAAAGCTGCCCAGCGCACATTTGCAGTCACCATTGATAATGCAGGAAGTGGGAGGCTTTCGGCAGGCACATTGCGCCACTCCCGAGATCGTGATCGTCAGCATGTCTCCTCCGGAGCAGGAGTTCTCGCCCGTTGGATAGCATCTGGACCGTTCTTGGCATGAATGAAAAAAAAAAAAAAAAGAAAAAAAAAAAAAAAAAAACCCACGGGGGCCCCAGCAGATGTGGTGTTGTTAGAGTTGGCTGGTTTCACTGGAGCCGAGGCAGGCTACTGTGTCCCTTTCATCTTTACGGGGGCCCAAACTAAGGAGCAACGCAATTTCTCTCACCTTTCCCCTTTTCTTTCTGTTATGTCTTTCAAGTTCATGCCACTCAAGTTCATGGGCGATTGCTTATTAATCGGGGTTTGGAGGAGTTAGGATGGGGTCTGGGAGAGAGGGAAGGAGGGGTGGGGGTAGACAAAAAACGAAAAACTCTTATACTTCTTTACGGCTAAATAATCTGTGTTTGTTTATCTTGAATATATATATAATATAGATATATGACTTTATATATAATGACAAAGTACGACAACAGAACAACTCTCTTCTCTCTCTCTCACACTCTCTCTCTCTCTCTCACACACAACACACAACGGACACCACACACACTTCGACTAATCCTTATCATCTCTACTCGCTCTCTCTGTCTATATATATATATAACGTATATTTATAATATATCTAATATTAAAAATTTATACATCTGCACACACAACACACACCCACACACAACACACACACACACACACACAAACACATACATACACACATCACACACACACTACACACACACCACACACACACACACACACCACAACATAAACATCAAATACACACACCACATCACACGCGCGCGCCGCGCACCGCGCGCGCGCGCGCGCGCACACACACACACAACACATCACACACACAACAAACACACACAACACAACACACACACACCGGTTGTTTTCTTTGTTCAAGATGCATGAGGTCAGCCCAAGGCATCTGCAAGGTATGTTGGAAGACAAGGCCCCAAAAAAGCCTGGTTCAGATGAACGTTGCCGCTGCACAAATCGCCATAGTGCTCCCTACCCATAGCCACCATACCAAAAGGTTTCCACTGGTGGAAGAGAGAGCCCACCCCCCCCCCCCCCAACCGTCAACCCTCTAACCCGCCCCCCCCCCCCCCCCACCCCCCCCCCACCTCTCACCCGCCCTCCCGCCCCCCACCACCCCTCCACCCAACCCTCCACCCCCCCCTTTATCCCTCAACCTTCGCCACGGGCCCCTCTGTCCATAGCCTCCTAACTCACAAACGACAAACTGAAATGGGGACAACGTGTGACTACTAAGTAACCCCAGTCTGTTCTCTCGACCTGAAAAACCCTGCTTTGAATTGCTATCACGTACCACCGTATTGATTTGTCCGTCTTGTGAAACAAACATAAATGTTTGTAAGAAGATTTGAACTTAACGAGGGTGTTGTGACAGATTTTTTTTTTTTTTTTTTTTTTTTTGTGTTTTGCAGAGGTTTGCAGGTTGTAAATGAAAACTGGCCCACATAGCCCCCCTGCAGGACCGCTTAACTCCTCTGGCATGTCGATTTTTTTCACTTGTTCTCTCCCCCCCCCCACGGCTGTTTGCTTTTGTTTTGTTTGTTTCCATGGAGGTTCATCCTTAATATGGCCTTTGTGGTCAGTAGGGCTCAAAGCAACATGATTTGATTTGATTTGATTTGATACTAAAAAACTGTTATTCAGTTTTCATGTCCTTAACACCCTCGTTGAATTTTTCCGACGCAAATGATGCGTGCTGCCCTAGGTTACAATGCTGATATTGAAGATGGGGGTTGTTTATGATGGGTAGCTTTCCGTGCGGTCTGCTGTGGGACAGTTGAAACAGAGTCGGGGTGTGTTGTGATATCGTCCCTTCACTTACTTGGACGAGCTTGCTGCCCGATCCAGCGCACGCGTTCTTCATAAAAATCTGTTAGAAATTTCAAAATCCTGATTGGGAAAAAAAAAAACCAACATATTTATACAACTACTCTCGTGTTCTGGTAGAAGATGCTGCTTCCGACCCATCTGATACGTGATAGAGATGAGAGAGAGAGAGCGAGAGAGGAGAGAGACTTGATGAGAGGGAGAGACGTGGAGGAGAGAGAGCGAGGGACAGACAGACAGACAGACAGACAGACAGACCAAGGAGAGAAGAGACACACAAAAGGAGAGACCACTGAGATGAGTGACACCACACACGAGAAAGACACACACGCACGCACACCCACACACACACACCCACACACAACACACCAAACACACACACACACACACCACACAGAGACGAGACAGCAGACAGAGAGACAGACAGAGCGACAGACAGAGAGTGAGAGGAGAAAGACAGAGAGAGAGAGTGAGAGGGAGGGGAGAAGGAGCAGAGGACGGAGAGAGAAGAGATGAAGGGGATAGAGTGTGAGACGAGAAGGTGGAGGGATGAATAAGTCAGGAATCGGACAGGGCCTTACAGGCCGACGTACACAAAGTCGAACATAAGACACAAAACCTAAAGAAAGACCAAGAAACTCTTCTATCTCTCTTGTCTCTCTCTCTGTCTCTCTCTCTGTCTCTCTCTCCTCTCTCTCTCTCTCTCTTCTATCTCTCTCACACCACACACCCAAACACCACACACACACACACACACACACCACCCCCCCCAAACACACACACACACACATACCACCCGCGCGCGGCGGGCAGACAGCAATGAGATTACTCGGAGGCGTTAGGAAGAGACGGAAAGCAGCCAGCAGAGC
>JADBJO010027606.1:0-10000 GCA_016801955.1 Conus betulinus
CTCCTCCATGGTTAACTTTTAGATTTTTTTTTTTTTTCAAAGTAGTTACGAACGGTCTAACAGTTAGGCCCATCCGCTGGTGAACATCCAGGGATCTCTGGTTCGATTCTGTGTGGGGGAACGGAGTTTTCTTCGTCTTCTCCTTGCACAAGTGTGGTCATCTCACAATAGAATTTTGGCTGTACTTGAAAAGTTAGGGTCTAGAGCGCTTTTCAATTCATGTTACGGGAAAATTCCGGCAATGGCACTGTCTTAGAATAGACCCGAACAATACCAGCAACGTTCCATATTAAAAGAGTCTCGGAAGGAACGAGGACATCAATGCCAAATACCATCGGGGCCGAATCACAGAAGTGACACAAAGACAGCGTTGGTTAGTGAAGGGAAAGAACTCTTCACCTGGATACATCTTTGCCACTGCACGCCTGGATAAAAACACCCACACGCTGTGAATGTTGATAACCCTTTGAGAAGGCAAAACAGCAACAACAAAAAAAAAAAATCCCACCATTGACATGCCTGAAAAATAGAATACTTACTGACCGAGAAAGACTTCTGACCCCCCCCCCCCCCTCAGCTCATCCCCTTCCCTCACCACCGGCCCCATCCCATCCTCCCCTCTTCCTGTCCGCCATCCCTCTCCCTTTTACTCCCATATTCCTTCCGATATTTCAGTCTTTTTTTTAGGGAGATGGGATAGGGGAGGAGGAGTGGGGGGTTGGAAGCTTTGGGTAACAGGGGGGAAAGGAAGGGGAGGTGGGGGGGGGGTGAGAAAGAGCTACAACGTATAATGTTCCTCTTGGTATTTCGGAGCGGTCTGGATAACTTCTTTAACTATAATATTTTGATAGAGAGAAGGTCTTTTTTTCTAGGAAAATAAGAGACTGGGGTGAGGGGGGGTGGGGAGGGGAGGTGTGTAGGGAGGGCGAGGAGATATATAGGGTGCGTGAAGCGAATCTGATATGTGAAAGTGCTTTTGACGGGGGTGTGACTCGGGGTGCCAAATAGACGGAGCAGACGACACGATTACCAGGGACAAACGACGAACCGGACGGACGGCTGTTGGCTGAGTAAACAGGGTGGCTCCCCCTGTCGTCTGCTGAACCATCGACTAAAGTGATAGATATGGCGCTCACTTTGCTACCGCAGCAGACGATCGCGGGTAACGGGAGGGGAGGAGTGGTGAGGGGAGCGGGTGCATGCATTG
This sequence comes from Conus betulinus, assembly GCA_016801955.1. Taxonomy (NCBI): domain Eukaryota; kingdom Metazoa; phylum Mollusca; class Gastropoda; order Neogastropoda; family Conidae; genus Conus; species Conus betulinus. The sequence continues at coordinate 1,208 of JADBJO010027606.1, forward strand.
TATGCACGCGAGTGAGCTGACACGACCGAAACGGCACTTTTTACCACCCCCCCCCCCCCCACCCTCCCCTTACCCCCCCTCCGCCCTCCCCCACCATCCATCAATATTTGACCCAGAGAAGCAAGAGAAAAGTGAAGACCAAAACGAGGGTGGTGTGTGTGTGTGTGTGTGTTTGGGGGGGGGGGGGGGGGGGGGGGGTGGGGGTGGGGGGGGGGGGGGGGGAGGGGGGAAAAGAAGGGGGGGGGGGGGGGGGGGGTGGGGGGGGTAGGGGGGCGGGGGGGGGTGGGGGGGGGGGGGGGAGGGAAGAAGGTTTAGTAGGGGAGGGGAGGGAGGAGACCTGGAGGGAGGGGAGGGCAAAAGGAGGGAACAAGAACGAGGGCGGGTTGGGGGGGGGGGGGGGGGGGGGGGGGAGGCTTTTCAAGTGAGCTGGTCGTGTTTTTTCTTTCTAGGGCGAAAATTTCTCTCTTTCATTCTTTCTTTCTTTTCTTTCAGTTTTCTTCTTTTTTCCTTTTTTTTTTTTTTAGAGGGGGGGCGGAAGGGGGGGAGAATAACAGCCTTGCTGACCTACAGGAGGACCACGTAAGCGCGGGAAGTTACTCTTAAAAGATTAAAAAATTAAGTGCAGAAAAGTTGCCATCCTGACCTGCCCTGCCCACCCCCCCCCCCACCCCCCCCCCCCCCCACCCCCCCCCGCCCCCACCCCCACCCCCCCCCCATCCCCCACCCCCCCCCCTCCCACCCCCCCCCCCCCCCACCCCCCCCCCACCCCCTCACCCATCCCCCACCCCCCCACCCCACCCCCACCATCCCCATCCCCATCCCCAAATTGTTCGCAACCTACAGCGCAACAAAACCTCCAATATATCTGTAAGCGTTAGCAAGCAAATAAATTCCGTAGACCCACCAAAGCGGCAGTAAAAACCAAGACACACATGACTGTTTCTGAGATTTATGTTGTCGGCGGGGAAAAGATGAAACTTTGTTAGAAATTTGTTTAGAAAAAACCTTTGTGGACAATATTGTGGACTGAAAAAAAAATAAAGAAAAAACAGATAAAAAAAAAAAAAAAAAAGAAGAAGAAACGGACAGAATAGAGGCCACAGTCCACAAGAAAAAAAATCCCACGAAAAAACAAAAAACGAAGACGAAGACAAGATGAAGAAGAAGAGGAGAGGAGGAGAAGAAGAGGCTGCTGTGCTGCTGCTGCTGCTGGCTTGCTGCTCGTCTGATGATGATGAGATGATGATGATGATGATGATGAAATGAAGAAAAGAAGAAGAAAAATAAAGAAGGGGAGACAAATAAGAAAGTGGGCCAAAAAAAAAAAAAAAGGAAAATGACTGATGGAGCCCCACCCCCCCCCCCCACCCACCCACCTTGCACCTACAACCACCCTCTCTCTCTCTCTCTCTCTCTTCACACACACACACACACACACACCCACACACACACACACAAACACAAAGAACACGAGTCACCGTGGTTTTTGTTGTGTGTTGCAAGCAAGGAGGTCTTGAGTTAGAGTCCCATTCAGAATTGCAATTGTATTTACAGGATCTCTCTCTCTCTCTCTCTCTCTCTTCTCTCTCTCTCTACTCTCTCTCTCTCTCTCTCTCTCTCTCCTGCCCACAGTTGTTGAGTATGCTATGGGCCCCTAAGGAAAGACTGGAAGCGTACAGGCCAGTGTTATCCCCTTAATGGATACATCTCTGATAGTGTTGCTCGAATTTCCTTGCAGCCAGGCGTGTCCGTATCCCTCGGGCCTGGTTGACGCCAGGGAAATAATTATTATGAAAAGGATCGCACAGTAAAGACTGTTGCGCGCGGTCTCAGAGCCAGACTGGGACTCTATAGCACGTATCTTTATAGTTTCACTCATCATCAGTTTTCTTTTAAAAAAAAATGATGAAGAAGAAGAAAAAGTCTGTAGCTTCTCATGCCCTGCTTTCTTCTTCCTTTTCTTCTTCTTCTTCTTCTGCTTCTTCTTCTCTTTCTTCTTCTTCTTCTTCTTCTTCGTACGCAGGATGATATTCCCGCGGACACTCCCTACATGACAGGCAAGTATTAATCCCAATCTACCCAACAAAAGGGAGTGGAGTTTTGTGTGTATGACCTTTTTTTTTTTTATCCCGCCATTAAGGCAGCCATACTGCATCTTCGGGGAAGGTGCATGCTATGTGTAACGTGCATGCTTTGTGTAACGTGTCATCCATACCAACGGCTAAACTGGCCTTCTCTTCCGAAAGTTGCTGATGGGATTTTACGTGTGTGCAAGATGTTATGCGTGCGTTCACACACACGGAACCTCGGTTTATAGTCTCATTCGAAAGGACTGTATGGGAAATGGGAATCCCCTGTACCGAAAACATCCAGGCGGAGACTCGAACCAGAATTACGAGTCCGGCGCCTTGAATTACGAGTCCGCCCCCCGCTCCCCTACCAACCCCCCCCCCCCCCCCCCCCCCCCCCCCCCCCCCCCCCCCCCCCCCCCCCCCCCCCCCCCCCCATGCCCTGCTTTCATGATGACTGTTCTTTCACCTTTCTCTCCATCTATTAGCCACTGTTGATACTATAACCCACTATCGCAATATTATCACCAAAAGTGGTAGAAATCCTCCCTTATCATCTAGATATTTTCATCATCATCACCATCATTACTATCATTATCATTATCATAATTGTCATCATTATCATATCCACTCCCATGGGTCCCCTTCCCAACGGCCTCTATTTCATTCAGCGCCCATCTTGCGTCGAATATACGAAGATCAGTGATTGCTTGTTCTTCGTTTTCATCGTCCCGAATGTTGCTTGTTTTACTGAAGAGAAGACCTAAGAGGTCGAAACGCGTCGTGTTTTGTATTGTAATCTGTTGATCCATGTTGTCTTGCGGAATCTCTAACGATTCCACTTCAGTCACCTCATTTTGAAATTAAACCGATTCAACTTCAATTTCCCCCCCCCCTTCTCCAAAACCTCACAAAACAAAAAACTAACAAACGAACAAACAAACAACCCAAAGGCAATCATGGTCCCGGGAAGATGGTTCGGACCATTGTTTATCCACAAAGTAGAACATTCTTATCCCTAGATTTTGTTTCAATGAACTGTAAACAGAGTTCAAAACTTTAGATTCCAGACGCAATTTAGGTTCAAAATTATCGTTATGTCTGTGTTTCTGTGTGTTCTGACTCAGAGTCTACTGAAGTTTACCTGAGGGGAAATTTTCGGCCAGCTACTGCTGGTCTTCATCAGCCCAGACTGACTGGTAGTTGTGTGGTGGGTGTTGGTGTCCTCTTATGTCAGTCAATGGCATTTGCTAACTGGCGTATCGCCAGTCGGCATTTTGTAGAGAAAGAAAATGAAGTTCTCGTGGAAAAGTCGTAAAGAGGACGATATGATGGGGAAAGGATGGACAAATTTAGGAAAAGGTGAAAATGGTAGCGGAAAAAAAAATCTGAAAAATAAGGGAAAGAAAAGTTTGAAAATTTTTGGATAGAGTAGAGAATGTTAGGAAGAAGTATGAAAAGTTCTGAAAATAGTAGGGAAAAGAAAAAAAATTTGAAAAACTTGGAAATAGTGGGCAAAGGTAAACCATGTCTGAAAGGTTTTGAGAGAGTAGGGAAAGGGAAATAAAAGTCTGAAACGTTTGATAAGACTAAGGAAAGGTTAAAAAAAAAGTCTGAAAATCTTGGAAAGAGTAGAGAAGGTACTTAACAAAAGTCTGAAAAGTTTGTAAAGAGTAAGGAAAGGTAAATAAAAGTCTGCAAATGTTGGAAAGAGTAAGGAAACTAATAAAAAAAAATGTCTGAAAAGTTCGTAAAAAGTACATTCGAAAGGTGTACGGGAAGGTTAGAAAAAAGTTTGCTATGGTTTGAAGGTATACAAAAAGTCAAAGGAAAGTCTGAGGAATTTAGAAAGAGTGGAAAATGTATTTTAAAAAAAAAAAGGAAGAAAGAAAAGGTTAAGAACAAAGAGAAATGAAGGGTATAAAACACTGGGTCCGGGGAGGATCTTTTTAATGAGACAACAGACTGAGATCAACATGTATATGTAAAAGAATCCATGGCACCAAGAGTTTTTCTGAAACATTTTAAAGCAAAAATTGTTTTGAAGAGTAAACAAAAACACGTGCAGGCAAAAAAAGACAAAGCAATAGGAGATTGCGGGCAGGAGGGAAAACAGGTAGGAAAACTTAGGGGAAAAGCGTGAAGTTTGGAAACAGAGGACAATGTCGGGTAAATTGAAAAAAGGAAAATGTAAGAAAATTCTGGAGACAAGAAAAGGTCGAAAAAGCTTGAAAAAAGGCAAAAAAAAAACAAATTAGAGACAGAATGGAAGGGAAGGACAAGAAGGAAAAAATTCGATACATTTGAAAAAAAAAACTGCAAATGATATGTAAAGTCGGAAACGTTTGAAATATATATATATATATATATATATATATATATATATATATATATATATATATATATATATATATATATATGAAAAGACATGTTGGAGAAAAATGTAAATTGCTCAGAAAGAATTGTAAAATAATTAGAAGATAGAAAAAAAGAGGTAAAGGTGGACAACAATTATGAGCACTTTTGGAATGAGTACAAAAAGGTAGAAGGAACATCAGAGAAATCTTGCAAACAGTGAGTACAGGTTGGCAACCTCTGGGAAGAATAGGGAACGGAAGTAAACAACAGGGGGAGAGAGTCCAGAAAACAGTTGAGAACGGTTCGATCAGTGGGGAAGTTTTTGAAAGAGTTCATGACTTTCACTGACTAAATAAATGTCGATGTGCGCTTGCGCAGATATCCAGAAGCGGACAATGATAAGTGATGAATATGTTATAGCTCTCATGCAGAATAATCGTAACTTCTGATTGGAAACGTCAACATACTACAAAGCATTCTGCTGTATATGCCAGGTGGAGAATTGGCAGGATTTAATTTTTTTTTTTTTTTTTTTTTTTTTTTTAGCAGAAATTCATTTTTAGTAAAAGAATTCTAGATGATCCAACGCCCATCTTGCGCCGAATTTGAGAGAAAATAAATGATTGCTCGTTCTTCTCTTTCTTTGTCCGAATGTTGTTTATCTTGCCTGAAGAAGATCTAAGCGGTCGAAACATGTCATGTTTTGTCTTGTAATTTGTTTGTCCATTTTAACTGGCAGATTTACTTCAGATAATGTTTTAAAAAGGGTTTTAGAGACAAAACCATACACAACGCAGAATGGGTGGACACTGGCATTATTGTCACTGCTCTAGAGCACGTCTGCAAATCTTTGTCTATGCTAGTCAGAAGCAAACCTTGAGGTACACCCTGTGTTTATATGAGGGCGTGCATCTTGCATCAAAGACGACGTCGAACCCTTCAGGAGCAGATCGAATCGTTAGTTTCTTTTGATGCTACAGGAAACAGCTTCTGGAATGCCCTCTCTCTTTGTAAGTACGGTGTGGGAGGATTAAAGGGAATTATTAAACACACACACACACACACACACACACACACACACACACACACACACACACACACACACACACACACACACAAAAGAAATGGGCCTAACTCCAGAAACAAAAAAAAAAAAAAAAAAAAAAAAAAAAAAAAAAAGGACAAAAAAGCAGACACACCGTTGTTCATGTATCGATCGTGGTCGTGGTACAATGGATTTTGTATCTGCAACAGTAACACTAGTAATTGTAATATAAATTTAACAACAACAGTATTGATAATTATCATGGCAATAATAATAGTAATAATAGTAAGAATAGTAATGATAATAATCATCATAATAACAATAAATAATAATAATAATAATGATGATGATGATGATATTACTATAATACTAATGATGATGATAAATCATAGTAATAATAATGAAACTGTGAGACTAAGAAGATGAAGAGAAAGGGGAAGGAGATGAAGATAACAGAAAAGATTTGTCTGTTTAATCTCAGTCCGTCTTTCCTACTGTCCGTACATGCCGGAGCGTTCAAGTGTTCTGTGTATGTATGCATGCGAATTTTTCTTAATATCTGCAAAATTTCTAGGTTTCTGTTAAAGGATCTCTGTCCAGTTATTATCAAACTCTGTGTGTGTGTGTGTGTGTGTGTGTGTGTGTGTGTGTGTGTGTGTGTGTGTGTGTGTGTGTGTGTTGGTGTGTGTGTGTTGGGGGGGGGGGGGGGGGGCGCATGTAAAAATACATTGCTCATTTCACTTCAGATTAAATTCTTCATTTTCTTGTTCTTGTTTCTGTTCCTCCTCCTCCTCCTCCTCCTCCTCTTCTTCTTCTTCTTTTTTTCTTCTTCTTCTTCTTCTTCTTCTTTCTTTCTTCTTCTTCTTCTTCTCTTCTTCTTCTTGTAGTCACTACCCTGTATAACAAAGGAAAGAGCCCCCGGTTCTTTTCCTCTTGTCTGTCTGTCTGCCATTCTCTCTCTCTCTCTCTCTCTCTCTCTCTCTCTCTCTCTCTCTCTCTCTCTCTCTCTCTCTCTCTCTCTGAGTCTGTCTGTCTGTCTGTCTGTCCCTCTGTCCCCTCTGTTTTTGTCTCTCTGTCTCTGTCTCTGCCTGTCCGACTGTCTGTCTGCCATTCTCTGTCTCTGTCTCTCTCTCTGTCTTTCTGTCTCTGTCTCTGTCTGTCTATCTATCTGTCTGTCTGTCTCTGTCTGTCTGGCTGTCTGTATCTGTCTCTGTCTCTGTCTGTGAGTCTCTCTCTCTCTCTCTCTCTCTCTCTCTCTCTCTCTCTCTCTCTCTCTCTCGTCTTTTCTTGGTGCCATTCTCTCCCAGGATAAGGACAGGCCTGTCTTTGATGTGGCGGTCAGTGAACTCGGCAAAGTGGAGATTGCATCCGCCTACAGCTGAGACAACCAGTGTTTACTCCTGTTGAACTCCTCTCTCTCTCTCTCTCTCTCTCTCTCTCTCTCCTCTCTCCTCTCTCTCTCTCTCTCTGTGTGTGTGTGTGTGTGTGTGTGTGTGTGTGTGTGTGTGTGTGTGTGTGTGTGTGTGTGTGTGTGTGTGTGTGCTTGCGTGCGTACGTGCGTGCGCGCTCGCGCGTATGTGTGTGTGTGGTGTGTGTGTGTGTGTGTGGTGTGTGTGTGTGTGTGTGTGTGCGTGTGTGTGTTTTGAGGGAACGCGTCGTCATTGCACACCGTTTTACTTTGTTTTCTGCTGGTGTTTTGTTTGGTTTTGCTGTTGTTGTTGTTGTTGTTGTTGTTGTTGTTGTTGTTTGTTCTGTTTACCGAGGTTTCTACAGAACTGTTGTCAAGGCGACTCCCTATTTCCGTGTGGTGAACGTTATGTTGCAAACGCCACTCTGCCGATTATCGTCACTCTCGAAAGACCAGCATTCAGATCACTTACTTTGGAGTACAATGGGGGACAAACAACAACAAACAACAACAACAATTACCAGCACACAGAAGGCGTGGGAGGTTAGAACCACAAACCCAGGATTCTCTCTCTCCACTGCGAGTGCGTGATCCGTGAGGACCCTTGTTTCCTGGCAACGTCGTTTCTTTTTTTGTTTCTCTGTACGCAGCAAAACAAATAAACGAATAAATTAATGCGATTAATAAACACGTACGTGGCTTACGTCTGAAGACCTGTCGATGCTTACTGAACACCGGTTAGGTCCTAAAGAACTGCATTATACTGCTTTGCAATACAACGTTGTAGGTGTGGGCAGATGCTGGAGGAGGGGAGGGGGGGGGGGGGGGGGGGGGGGGGGGGTCGGATGGGGCGGAGGGTGAATGGCAGTATATTTTTAGCCATGGCAATAATATGAAAGAAAATTTAAAATTAAAAAAAAAAAACAGTCTAGAAGGGCACACGAGAGGGCGCAAACCTCGACAAAAAAATCGAACAGATTTTAAATCTGCTCTTTGTTCTGGATCTGCTCAACAATGAGGAGGGGGGGGGGGGGGGGGGGAAGTGGCGTTGTTTGTTTGTTTGTTTGTTTCTTTCTTTTGTAATAGAGGGGCAGGGAAATGGGGGCAAAAGTTAGGGTCAATAGGCTTGGCTGTAATTTTTTTTTTCTTTTTTCACTTCTGTGAGCCAGTCAGTTTATGAATGAATAGTACGTTCTTTTCCCGCCAAAGTGAAATAATAGTATGTTCGGACTGAAAGAATTACTTCCCATGTATGTTTTGCAACAGGATATGGATAAAACATAATGTCTACTCACTGATCATATCACTACAAGGGTTTATCATTCCATGAAAATACCTAGCTCCATTAACAGTTAAAAAAAAAAAAAAATCAGTGTGTAAACGGTCAGTGGAACATTTGTAAATAATCCTGAGGAACGAATCGTGGATCCGCTCTTTGATCCGGAGCCTCAGAACATATGCACGCCAAGTTTCAATGGATTCGTCCTCGGACCATGTTCCGTCTAGCTTTGTTCAAATCAGCTCAGTGGGTTCTGTGTAAATTTGCTGATATAAACACACAGCGAGTAAAAAAACACAACCTGGGGGTTGAGGGGGGGGGGGGGGGGGGGGTCATAATCTTCCTTATCCCGGCCTGAAGACGGGATATAGACGTGTGCCTGGGTGAAAACAGTCCTACACCTAATCCTCTCACCCTCGGCTGGGCGTTCGATGACCTGGTTTTCAGCTGGCGAAGGGGCGTAAGCCTGGCGAATGAATTCTTCGCTGCTGTGGAGCGAATGCCGTTTGACTACGCCTAGCTTTCTGTTTAGGCCGCGGCCTTCATACCCCGGCCGGTGTCGTTCATGATGACACCCGGCTCCGTGGTAGCGCTCCGAACTGGCAGTCGGACGTTGAGAGTTCAAATCCCGCAA
>JADBJO010027606.1:17500-21142 GCA_016801955.1 Conus betulinus
GTGTGTGTGTGTGTGTGTGTGTGTGTGTGTGTGTGTGCGCGCGCGCGCGCGCGCACTCGTGCGCGCTTATTTGCTGTGAGTGTGCATGTCTCAGTCGTAGACAAAACGGGAGGAAAACAGCCAATTTAAAACTAACCTGCTCACCCGCACGCTGCTGTCTTCAGGTGTCAAGACTATCAGCTACATGCAGACCTTCTGACGTGCAATTACACAGCAGGCAAAAACAGCGCCTCCCAGTGGCGTTACTGTTTCCCCATCATTAGCCGACATTTCTCCTTCCTCTGTGAACACGCCGTCACTTCCGGGGAAGCTGGCGTGCAAGACAGATTGCCTTGTGGGATACATTTTCTTTTCTTGGAAGATGAATCATTTCAGTCTTCTTTCTTGTCTGTTTGCTTGGTCTGCATGCAGGGGTCTTTGGTCTGGTGTTTGACACAATCTTGCGGATTGGATCCTGCCATGAAAGGATTTTCACACAATCGAATGTCCATTGAAGTTTGTCAAATGCTGTGAGTCAGGTTCGATTTGTATAGAACCCTGAGTTCATAGTCAGATTTCACTAGATAAAATCTTACTAGGACCAAACATTCAAATAGTTATTGTTGCTGATATATCTTAACGTTTGTTGTTCTAGTGGCATAAGTGTAGTGTCGGACATAAGCACCTCCCGTGACTGGCTTCATAAGGTTATCCCCAGTGCGGACTTTAACCTAAATGGGATCTAAGTACAGACGTCTCGAGAAACATCCACTGTCTGCCATCCGACACATCTCTTTTGCATCCTCATACAAAAGTACTGTCCAAAACCGCACGTTGTCTCTATATATGTCTGAGAGGTTTGATGAGACAGCAACGCGATACAGCCATGAGGTGAGTTTTGATGAAGTAACCAGGACTCTTGCTGCTTGGTTTTATAGGCTGGTAAAATAAACCGTAGAGTCTTTTCAGAAAATATTGCTTCCCTTCAAAAGAGGTCTGTTGACGAGATTGCACATGTAAGTGTGGTAGACAAAACGGGAGGGAACAAGCAATTGAATGCTGACCTAAAATCCCCATACTCTTCTCTTCAAGTATGCTATTAGCAGCTATACAGGGACCCGTGGACGAGTGCTTTTCACGAAAAAAAAAAAAAAAAAAAAAACACCACACACACACAAAAATTGACGCCTTCCAAATGACATTGCCCTTTCACGTATTTCCCCATCCTCTTTGAACATATTGTTACTTCCGGGAAAGCTGGCGTGCAAGACTGACTGCTATTGAAAGATGGATTGGTTCGGTCCTCTTGTTTGGTTGTTAATTTGACTAGTTTGTTTTGCTGTGCATGGAGGAGTCTTTGGTCTGAAGCTGCCTTGACGTTTGACACAAATTTGGGCCTGAATATTACCACGAAAGAGTCTTCACTTAATAGACGTTCATTGAAGGTATCAGTGTGCTGAGAGCCTGGGTTATTTAGTGCAGAACCCTGGTTTGTAGGCTGATTTTGCCATTTAAAATCTTACAGGGACCAAACATATTAAAAGGCGTTTGTGTTGGTACATTTTAACACATCGTTGTTCTGATGGCCTAAGTGCTGTGTTGGACCTATACTCTGACTCCTGACTCTCCACACATAATTTCCCCATTGTGGACGTTGAAACCAAAACGAGAACTTACCACAGAAGTCTTACGAATACCCTATGACCTCTAATCCATTTCTTTGCACCCACGCACAAAAAGCACGATCCAAAAGCATGCACTGTGTCTCTATGTCTTTGACATTGATAAGTCTGCATCACAGTAATGGCCATAAGGTGGGTTTGAGGAAGTGATTACGACGTGTACTGTTTGTTTTCATACGATGGGAAAATAAATTGTGTTGTCTTTTGGTGAACATTGCTTCTTCCTCTACATAACGGCCATGGCCTGTGTGAATAAAACATTTAGTGTTTAGTGCGCAATGTTCATTTGTCGGAGAAAGAGCGAGTTTTCCCCTCTGAAACCAGGTCCACGTCGTTATCCATGAGGCGAGAATGATTCCAGGCGGCCATGCATATCAACGTAAGAAATGTATTCAGTGGCCTGACATTGACCATGTAGATACAAAGCAGCGTTTCGCAGAACATTTGCACAGCGAAAAAAAAAGTACAAAACGATTGTGTGAAACTGTTTTTAAATGAGAAAGAGTAGAGGGATATCGCCGGTAAAACCACTGAGAGGGCATTAAAATGGATATACATGAAACACACACACACACACACACACACACACACACACACACACACACGTACGTGTGTGTGTGTGTGTGTGTGTGTGTGTGTGTGTGTGTGTGTGTGTGTGTGTTGTGTGTGTGTTTGTCGTTGTCGTTGTTGTTGTTGTTTGTTTTCGTCGTCGTCGTCGTCGTTGTTGTTGTTGTTGTTGTTTTTGTTCGTCGAGACGACGAAGACCATCTAGTCATCCTGGGGTCGGGGTGAGAGCGTAGACGGTTGGTCAGGCCGATCTGCGCCCGGAAAGACCTGTCACAGTACGGACAGGGGATGGTGGCAGCAGTTGGAGATCTGTTGACACACCGCTGTTCCTGACCATCCTGCGCTGCTCAGCTGCAGCCATTCTGTTGCTTTCACAGGTCTCTGCACCTTTGCGGACAACTGATCGCCACCCGTCTCTGTCCTGGGCAGTCTGCTCCCATGTTGTGTGGCTGATGTTTGAAGGCCTTCAGGGAAGATTTGAGGCTGTCTTTGAAACGCTTCTTTCTGGCCTCCATGAGAGCGTTTGCCCTTGTTGTAGTTCGCCAAACTGTAGTTTTCTTTGGCAGCCGATGGTCTGGCATGCGAACTACGTGACCTGCCCAGCGAAGCTGTGACTGCATCAGGATGGTGAAGATGCTAGGCAGGCCAGCACAAGTGAGGACTTCAGTGTCCGGAATCTTGTCTTGCCACTTAATGCCCATGAGTCTTCTGAGGCAGGTGGTGTGGAAATGGTTCAGTTTCCTGGCGTGACGCTGGTAAACCGTCCATGTTTCACAGCCTAGGGCAGTGTGGTGAGAACTATGGCCCGATACACCTTGATCTTGGTCTCTTGTGATGCCTCTCCTGTTCCATACGTTCTTGTAGAGTCTGTGCCAAAACGGCACTAGCTTTGGCGAGCTGGGCATTCACCTCAGCGTCGATGACAACATTTCTGGACAGAGTGCTGCTTAGATAGGTGAACTTATCCACCGCATTCAGTTTGCTGTCTAGTGATGGTGATGACTGGCTCAACGTATGGCTTTCCTGGGCTGGCTGATACATCACTTCAGTCTTTTTCGTACTGATTGTCAAACCGAAATTGTTGCAAGCAGCAGAGAAACTTGTCAACACTGTGTTGCATTGTGGCTTCTGAGACAGCGTTGAGGGCACAGTCGTCCACGAAGAGGAAGTCATTGACAGTGTCCGTCGAGACTTTGGTTTTCGCTTGAAGTCTCCTGAGATTGAAGACTGATCCATCTGTGCGGTACTTGATGACGATACCTATATCCGCGTCACGTCACTGAATGCGTCAGTCATTACATAGCCGAGAACATGAGGCTGAACAGTGTGGGAGCAAGAACACAGCCCTGCTTCACTACGTTTGAGACTGGGAACGGTTCAGATGTCTCGCCGTTGTCTTGGACTCTGGCCAGCA
>JADBJO010027607.1:0-2500 GCA_016801955.1 Conus betulinus
TGGCTTGCTCAACTGATTTGTTTCATACTTATATGTTCTTGTTAACATTGTTACCATGCTTACCGTCTGATTATTTTACAGGTCGTTTTTTTTTTTTATTAAGCTCTTAAGAAACAGTATCCTCTACCCCCCCCCCCTCCCCTCCAATGCAATTCTTCTGACGTCTGTAGCCAACACAAGGAATAATCATAGTCTAGGCTTCCAAAATGTGAACGTAGTAAAAGTTGCAGCGCCTTAGTTCTTGCAGATGCACAGTTAATTTGGCTACTCTACCAATAAGTATTAATCAGCTTCGGGGCACAATCTGTCTGTCTGTCTGTCTGCCTCTCTCTCTCTATGTATGTATGTGTGTGTGTGTGTGTGTGTGTGTGTGTGTGTGTGTGTGTGTGTGTGTGTGTGTGTGTGTGTTCCACCAAATTTGTGAAGTTTTCCTTCAATGTTACTTTAATAATGGGTAAAAGCATTGGCCTGAGAATTTTTTTTAATATATATTTGTAAGTGCATTCCTGTTATCCATTTGGATTTTTTTTGGTTTCCTTTTTGTCACGGTCAGGTTCGACCGTGACTTATCATATTTCTTTAATTTTTCTTGTCTTCTTCCCAACTGAATGAGAAAAGACACTTGTATGGCCAGACTATTTTTTTTTGTTCTTTCCCCTCCCTAGCTTATGCGGATACGACCGGTTTGGGTGAGCGCGTTTCACGTCTCATGTTAAGCACGTGTATTCTGCCATTCAGTCTCGCCCTCCACGTGGGGCTAGCACCCAGCCCGCGTGGGTTAATGTGGTTGGCCAATCGGGATCTTCCAACTAGCGAAATGGACTCGACCACCGATTGGGCCGTGCCGATATTTGACGGGTAGAAGGCAAGAGGGGGCCTAAAGAAGAATCGCACTGGGAGACACAAGGGGCTGAGACACAGAACCCATAGCAGTCGTCTGAGGAGTTTACCGCTTCCGTGACCCGACTTCCTTACCTTCGATGGTCGTGGAGAGAACTTCATTGCCCGGGCCACCAGCACACTTTTCATTAAGTGACAGGTAGGCTGTTACCCGTTTTTGGACGGCTCCTCTTCGATGTGGGAGCACTGCTGACCCTACTGGTCGTCCTGACCACAAGAGCTGATGAGGTAGGAATTAGTGCTAAGATCGTAGTGAGCGGTCCGCAAACAGCTATATTTTATGTTGATTAATTTGTTTTGATCCTCGCTTTTATAATGGTTGTATGGGTTTTCAACGTGAAAGATAACCATTTACAATGTTGATACGGTCGGAGAATAAGCAATGTGAATGTAAGGTTATCCTCTGCATGGAGAACGTGGTGAAGAAAGAAAAGAAAAGAGAAAGACTTTCTTTAAAAGAAGAGAGGGGAGAGCAGTCAGAAATCTTAGGTGTGAAGCACCTTTTAGCAAGGATTGCGGCCTTGCGTTTCTCCCGGGGGTGGAGGGAGGTAGTGTATATGTGAGCCTTTATGTGTAGCCATTCTATCAATGCTCCATTCTCTACTTTTCTTTATTCTTCTGACTCTCCCTCTGGCATTGAGATTTTGATCTTTGGGAGTGCTGGAGAGAGGGGGGTTCTCTGACTGTCGTCTCCTTGTGTGGTTCTGTGAGCGCCTGTGTGTGAGCCTCTGAGCGCGACTGACCTCTCAGCCCCACTCTTCCTCCATAGAATGTCAGGGGACTTGATAACCAGCCTCCCTGTTCAGCTCGGTTCCTCAGGTCCAAGTAAGCAGCCAGGACACCAGGGCTGTGGGACTGTGACTGTTATTTCTTCAGGTCCCTGCAGGCAGCCAGGACACCAGGGCCGTGGTACTGTCACCGTCATTCCTCCAGGTCCCAGTGGGCAGCCCGGACGCGAGGGCCACACCACTGTGACCAACTGCCGGGGACGACGGGGACGCCCCTCCGTGCGACAGCCATAGCAACTGGACACGAAGTCCCTGGACCGTTCCAAAACTGTACCATGTTACTTATCCTGAGGGAGAGATAAGTGCTGTGTGCGTGTGACAGAGGGGTGTATGAGTGAATCTTTGTACTTTCGTTTCTTCTTTTGTCTTTAAATCGTCTGTCCTTTTGTTTGCTCTTTCTCATCGTCATACATGTTTTAGTTCCCCTCTTTTCAAGCCCCTCCCCCCATATTTATTTCATCCCAGACTTAGTGGGTGTTAGGTTAGGAATGGCGAGGGGGGTGTACTTGGGAAATCTTTCCATTTGTTAAGCGTAGCTAGGTTGTCCCGCCATCTATATTCGATATTCATCTGTTTGAAGAACTAAAGAAGTGTGAATGTGAAATTGTTTGTGGTCTGCTGTTGGGCGCGTCCGCTGGTGCGGGAGACGGCCTTTGGGGGAAACCTTTAGACCTGACGTGACACTTCTAGTGAATTGTTTTTCAAAATGTATTCTGTTGCTAATCGTTTGAGTGAATTAACTTCATCGTCACCATTATCATTATTATTACTGTTATTATTATTATTATTATTATTATTATATCTTCATTATT
>JADBJO010027607.1:10000-17500 GCA_016801955.1 Conus betulinus
CAGCTACTGCTATCATTTCTGCTGCTACTGGTACTGCTGTTGGTGCTGCTGGTGCTGCTGCTACTTCAATTAGTACACTACTGCTACTGCTAGTATAGTCATAGTTATGATAATGGTACAAATACAAATTATCATTATTATTATTATGAAAATGGGAAAAATTGTGTCACATAATAAAATATGTGTATATACAATGCTTAACAGAACAGAAAATGCAAAAACTATGAGGTTGCTCATAAAGTTCATGTAGGGAAAAGGATAACAACAACAATAACATTGATAGTCATAAGCTTGCATGGTAAAGTTTGTCTCGCCAAATCCCAACAATGTGCTCAGAAGAGGGTAGCAATTCCAGAGATAGAACAACGAAAGTCCTGCAGAAACAACATAAAGGTATCTCCATTTTTTTCAAAATGATAATGGACAGAAAATATGACAGAATACCTACCACCGCGATTGCAGGTTACGGCGGTTGTCTGTGAGCTGTCCATTGTCCACATCTCTTGTTATCTGTCCTGGGTTGGACCCTGGAAGAAGCAGGGATACTTATCGTTCGGTACACCTTACGTTTATACTGATAGATGAGCAGCCTCCATCGATCATTGTCCTTACAATCAACGCTTACTGCAAAAAAGGCCACTATCGACATGACTGCCTCACATCTCCAGACTCCATTAAGTACAGGCAAAAGACAACAAAGAAGCGTTCAAAAAGTACGACAGGAGGAAAAAATGAATCAGAAATGAAGGAGGGCAGGAAGCAGATTTTAGGAATTGACCTCACTTGTCATAGGTAATGATTTTGGAGCGTTTTATCATCATGAAATAATTATCTTCATTGGAAAAAAAAGTGTCTTTTTTTCCCAAAGGCAACATACTTTGTACCCATCTCTTCCAGAATAATATAACACTACAAACTTTGGTATTATCTGTACCGCTAACCACCCTTCACTTTGAGTGGGCCCTTTGAGAATTAACATCATCAACATCGCACCAAGCCATCGTCATAGCATATATGTTTTGGTGGTATTCATACTACTAACTTTGTACAATGCCATAGTCACTATAGATTTCTCTGTCTTAATTCATGTTGCTAATATTGTACCCTGTCATTGTCGCAGCAAAGTACTAACCACATCACAGAAACGCTGCAGCAGTTTGGTGATGGGATAGATAGAATTGACCACATAAAAAAACATGGTAGTAATGTGATGGGGTAGATTATACTGACCACGTCAAAGGAATACCACAGTGGTGTGGTGCTGGGATAGATGCTAATGGCCACATCAGAGAAACCCTTCAGTTGTATGGTGCTTGGATAGATGATATTGACTACATGCAAGAAATTGCAGTGATGTGCAGTGCTGGTACAGATGGAACTGAATGCATAAAAAAACCTCTGCAATGGTGTGGAGTTTGAATAGTGTCCACCACATCAAAGAAACACTGCATCGCTAATAGTGTACTGTTGGAATAGATGATGCTAACCACATCAAACAAAAATTACAGCTGTATGATGCTGGAATAAAGAGTACTGGCCATCTCAAAGAAACCTTATAGTCGTGTGGTGCTTGGATAGGGGGTATTGACTACATCGAAGGAACACACACCAATGTGTTGTGATGGGATCAATAGTACTGACCATATCAAATAAACATGACAGCAGTGTGATGCTGGAGATGATAATACTGACACATCGAACTGGAGAAATGTGGTGCTGGGATAGATGATACTGACCACATCAAACAAAAATTCCACGTTTATGGGGCTGAGATAGATGGTACTGACAAAACCAAATAAAAATTGCAGGTTTATGGTGCTGGGATAGCTGGTACTGACCACCTCAAACAAAAATTACAGATTTGTGGTGCTGGGATAAATTGTAATGACCACATCAAACAAAAATTACAGGTTTGTGGTGCCAAGATAGATGGCACTGACCACATCAAACAGAAATTACAGGCTTATGGTGCTGGGATAGATGGTACTGACCAAACCAAAGAGAAATCACAGGCTCATGGTGCTGGGATAGATGGCACTGACCAAACCAAAGAGAAATCACAGGCTTATGGTGCTGGGATAGATGGTACTGACCAAACCAAAGAGAAATTACAGGCTTATGGTGCTGGGATAGATGGCACTGACCAAACCAAAGAGAAATTACAGGCTTGTGGTGCTGGGATAGATGGCACTGACCAAACCAAGAAAAAAATACAGGCTTATGGTGCTGGGATAGATGGCACTGACCAAACCAAGAGAAAATTCAGCTTGTGTGGTGCTGGGATAGATGGTACTAACCACATGAATGAAAGACTGCTGTTTTCTGATGCTGGGATAGTATTGACCACATCAAAGGAAAAACTGCAGTGGCATGGTGCTGGCATAGATGGCAGTTAACCACATCAAAGAAATACTGCAGTGATGTGGTGCTGGAATAGATGGCACTTGAACACATCAAGAAATACTGCAGTGGTGTGGTGCTGGGATAGATGGCATTTTGACCACATCAAAGAAATACTGCAGTGATGTGGTGCTGGTATAGATGGCATTTGACCACATCAAAGAAATACTGCAGTGATGTGGTGCTGGAATAGTATTGACCACATGAATGAAACACAGCTGCATTGTGGTGCTGGGATAGATGGTACTGACCACATCAAAGAAACACTGCAGTGATGTGGTGCAGGAATAGATGCATTTGAACAAATAAAAGAAATACTGTAGTGGGTGTTTGTGCTGGGATTGATGGCATCTGACCACATCAAAGAAATACTGCAGTGCTGCTTGTGCTGGGATAGATGGCATTTGACCACATCAAAGAAATACTGCAGTGGTGTGGTGCTGGGATAGATGGCATTTGTCCATATAGAAAAAAACCCACTGCAGTGCAGTGGTGTGTGCTAGGATAGGCAGTACAGACCACAGACAAAAACACTACTTCGATAGATAGCATTGACCACATCAAAGAAATGCAATGATGTGGTTCTGGCATAAATAGTGTAAACCATTTCAAAGAAAGATTTGGCGGACATATGTTACTGACACATCAAAGAAATACAGCAGACATTAGGTGCTTGGATAGCTGGCACTGGCCATATTAAAGAAATATTGCAGCGGTGTGGTCCTGGGATAGTTTGTCAACGGGAACCAGTTCAGTCATCTTAGGGGGTGGGGAAGGGGGGGGGGGATGGTGTGTGCTAGGGGGGGGGGGGGTGAGATGATCTGTGAAAAACGCAGGTGGCTGATCAAACCAATGCGTGCACGAAATGTGCAGTGACAGCTTGGAAGGGAATGTGGGAGATCTGCTCTTGATTGCTGGAGCAGGTTTTCCTTGCCCTGTCTCTTGTGTTGTGCCGCAACTGTCCTTCTTTCATCCCATGAATTGGTGCCTTTGTGGACAGAGCATCGCCATACAGCTCAATCCATGGCAATCATTTCCCATGTGTCAGGGTTGATATTAAATGATTTCAAGGACGTTTTGAGAGTATCTTAGAAGCGTTTCTTCTGACCCTCATGGGAGCACATTCCTGGTTGCAGCTTACCATAGAAGAGTCTCTTGGGTAGCCAGTGGTCTGGCATGTCAGCTACATAACATGACCATCGAAGCTGAGACAGCATCAGGATGGTGTGGATGCTAGGCAGGCCTGCTTGGTCAAGCACCTCTGCCTAGGATCTTGTCCTGACGTTTTATATATTAACAATCTTCTGAGGCAGGTTGTGTGGAAGCGATTCAGCTTCTTGGCATGTCATTGGTACACTGTCCACGTTTCACCTGCGTAGACGAGCTTGGGGAGAACAACTGCTCTGTACACCTTCAGCTTGGTCTATAGACTTATGCCTCTTTTATTCCAAACATTGATGTGTAGTCTGCCAAAGACTGTACTTGATTTTGTCATTCTGTTGCTCACTTTATTATCAAGGTGACGTTCTGGACAATGTGCTGCCAAGGTAGGTGAATTCCCCACCATTGACTGTGATGTTAAGCTCAGTGTGCTTGGCGCGGGTTGATGCAGAACTTCCGTTTACTTTGTGTTTGTAATGAAGTCGGTGCATGCTACGGAAAAAACTTGTCGATGATGAATTGCGTGTCAGTTTCCAAAACCAACATCGAGAGTGCAGTCACCAGCACAGAGAGAGTCCCTGATGATGCCTGTCAAAATCCTGGTTTTTGCCTGGAGTCTCTTGAGGTTAAGCAGCTTTCCACCTTTTCTGAATCTGATGTCAGTGCCTATGTCTCCTCTTAAGGTGTCAGTCGGCATTGTAGAGAACATAACACTGAACAGCGGGGTGCCAAAACACAGCCTTGCTTTACGCCACTTGTGATAGGAAATGGGTCAGGTGTCTCTCCATTGTACTGAATTCGGGCCTGGGATAGTACTTACCACATCAAAGAAACACATCAATGGTATGGTGCTGGAATAGCCAGCATTGACCACATCAAAGTAAAACTGCAGCCATGTGGTGCTGGGATAGAGAGTATTAACCATGTCAAAGAAAGGCTTGCTGAATAGATGGCACTGACCATATCAAAGAAATGCTGCAGTGGTGTGGTCCTGGGATAGTACTGATCACATACAAAAAAAAAACATTGCAATGGTGTGGACCAAGGGCAGGTGATATTGACCACATCAAAGAAAACACGGCAATGATGAGGTGCTTGTATAGATGGTACTGACACCATCAAAGAAACACTGCTGTTGCGTGATGCTGGGACAGCTGGTGTTAAACACATCAGAGAAACACTGGGAGAATGTGGAACTTGCAGTGGTGTGGTGTTGGGATAGACTGGGTTGCCTACATCAAAGAAACACTACGGCTGTGTGGTGCTGGGATAAAAGATACCGATTCCCCGTAGGAATGAAGCGCCTCCCAGTACGAACAAAGCTGCCAGGGTTAGTTTTGATGTCTTCAGAGGACAGTCCCAATCTCATATTTACAGTTCTATTTTTCTAAAATCTCCAAACCCTGATCGACAGCCCCAAACCTTCCAGGGTCCTCAGTGTTGTAAAATCTCTTGAGATTTGGTCAGCTTTTAGATGGTCTGGTCGTCTTGAGTGATGTGAACACATTTCAGATACAACAGAGTCCAACAAAACGAGACAAACAGTTTACAGAACATTCTCACAAAGCCAGTGCAGACTCATGGCAAGAACTCTGATAGATGGAATAACCAACTAGGGCAAACAATCTTCACGTGACCTCTTGTGTCCTAGTGATGGAGCCGTTTCAATAGGTGTGAAGCAAGTTTGCCTCCAGTCAGGAAATACACAGTACAGAACTCGTTGACCATCTTGCTGAGGCAGGTAGAACATAAAATAAACAAAAATCGTTGCTTCTTAGACAGGCCTTCTGGTAAAATACCAGTCGATGGTATGCTTTCTCACGCGCCATTTCCAGTGTGTTAATATGACCACTGAGAGATGAAGTGTGACAAGAAGACTGAAACAGACCGCGCTTTTAGAGAAATCGGGCCAAAATACCATCTGTTGCACAGAACACATTTTGAAACAGTATTTGAAACATGAATGTTGGAGAAAAGCTGAGCAAATCGTTGCCCTGACTATGTTGAACAGTCTGTCGATGTGGTTGATCTGCACGATTTGCTAAATGCAGTTTCATTGAATCTACATTGCATGTGTCAGATTATTGCAGCAGACGTGACAGAGTCACCCCACTTTTATGTGATGCCGCTTGTCAGTTAGTATAAGGAGTCTAATTCAAATGGTTAATCTTATTGGCTCTGAAACCATCAAGGCTTTTTAAGCAGACAACAGGTTTTCCGTATTGGTGCATCCATCCATTTTACATTACTTCCTTTGTTTGATATTTTATGGCAGGAATGGTTTTCGCTTGCCATTTTCTGGTAGGTGGAAACAAACATGGTGTAGCAATACCCTTCACATCGTCCCCCCCCCCCCCTCCTTTCTCCCTCTATCTCCCCTCCAGGCGTATCGAGACTAAGCTGTTCTCAATTTCACTTGCAAAAACTGAGCATCATGAGAACCAGAAGGGGATTTTTCAAACGTGTGTCAACCATGTCTCTCCTGGACATAGTAGATGCGCTGTAGAATCTGCATGTCCTTCCTCGATGAGGGATACAGAGGTCGAAACCACAGAGACACAAAGAGGGAGGGAGGGAGAGAGAAACAGACAGAACCAGACAGAGAAGGTGAAGGAAGAAGGGGGGGGGGGGGGGGGGGAAAAAGAGAGAGAAAGAGACAGACAGACACAGAGAGACAGACAGACAGACAGAGACAAGCAGACAGACAGACAGATTTACCAACGAAGGTGCCCAAGGCAAACAACAGAAGCGACATCAAGACAGCTGAGCGTGCCAGTGACAGATGCATTTTAACGCGCTGTGTTACCTTTCTGCAAGAAAATTCATCAGTGACGTATATAGATTCATCAAGCTGTATACACGTGTTCTCGGTCTCTCCTTCCCTCCTTCTTTTCCCTCCCTCACTTTCATACATACGCACATGAGCGCGCGCAGACAGATAGACAGACAGACAGACAGACAAACACAAACATACACATACACATGGACGCACTCATGCACACACACACACACACACACACACACACACACACACACACACACACACACACACGCATGCACAAACAAACCATAAGAAGCGCGCATAGCGTGCGCGCACCGTACTATACCACATCTTCGCACGTGAACAATCGCTTAGTTACAGTCCAGAAAGGAGGAAAGTCCTAAGGGGTAATGCTGTAGGGACAGTGAACTGTTTAAAAGGCTGATGCTCGTGTCATGGCGCCTTAATTAACTTTGATCAAGTACCCTTTTATAACCAAATGGACAGACAGGTTTTTCAAGCCATTAGAAAAAAAGAGAGAAAAACACACACACAACACACACACACACACACACACACACACACACACACACACACGCACACACACACACACACACACACACACACACACACACACACACGCATGCAAGCAGGCACGCACGCACGCACGCGTGTGCATACACACACATTCACACACACGCGCGCGCGCGCGCGCGTGCAAACACACACACACGCAACACACACACACACACACACACACACACACACACACACACACACACACACACAAGAAAGGACTCAAAAAGACATTCAAATTCTCAACCGTCCATTTGCACCGCAGTCAAAGTCTCTAATAATTTAACTTGGACCTCTCTAACTAGTGATAGAAAGGTGACTGTTGGGAGTAATAAATTTCCGCACATTTGCGGTATATTAATTTTTCTCAAGTGGCACATCTGGCCTGCGAAACGTTCACAGAATGAAAGCTGGAAGTGTTCATTACAATCCTTCTTCCACCGTTCTCCCGCAACTCTGTTGGGACTCACTGAGACACCAAACTGGAGAATGTATCGATAATTACAAACAATGGTATTGCTAAAAAAAAAAAAAAACCCCAAAAGAAGAAAAAAACACTAGTCGTGACAAACAGAAAAAAATGGACAAGAAGGGCACGCTGG
>JADBJO010027608.1:0-21141 GCA_016801955.1 Conus betulinus
GGGTTTTTTCTCCTTTTTTTGTAGGACAGGGACCTTTTTTTTCCTGAGAGGTGACAGCTCTGCAAAGGGATGTCCCAAAGCACAAGTTTTTTTTTTTTTTTTTTTTTTTTTTTTTTTTCAGTTTGAAACGACAAAACGACGTGTTCCCAGTACCACAGATGTAATCTGAAGGCTTCCAAAACTTGCACAAGCTCAGGCAGTATATTCCAAAGACTGTGTTCAAAATTGTTCGGGTGATGTGCACATATTATGACAAGGCCATGTGCTTGTTGCCCTCCCTTTGAGTTGGACACTGCCCACTCCTCAAGGGCTGACCGATTTGAATTGATTATGTATTGCCAGAGGGCTTAAACCATTCTGTAAACGGTAACGTAACGTGTTGGCTTTAGAATTGTATAGTATTTCAACTTTTGGAAGAGAAGGCCAGTTTGGCCGTTGGTATGGATGACACGTTACACATAGCATGCACCCTGCGTAAGAAATGGAGAGAATGAAGGAAGTAAGGAAATTGAGTGACCGACATTGAATGGAGTGGACTGGATGACACGTGAAACGTCTGAATGAAGCGCCAGGTAGGCGGCCGGTTGTGTAAACGAGTGTGGATTGTACAGTGATTAGAGCTTGGTCTCTAGCTGAGAATAGGCGCTATCTAAGTATCCATTATAATAATAACAATTTGACCATGTTTGAATTCGAGGGCAGGAGGTCATATACAGGTCTGAGGATGAAGCTGTCTCTAAGAGGTGCCATGTGCCATAGATCACTCCAGGTGAGACTTCTTTGCAGTGCGTTTTCCCACGTAGTCCACTGTCCTTGTTGGCCTTGCTGGACTGCTTTCTGGATTCGTTCGGCGTCCTCTTCTTTCTTCAGCTCCTTTATCACTATGCTTCTCTTTTCTTCCCGTTTGCTTGTCACCACCATTTCATTTCTGTTGATTCCACCCCTGTCTGTTGGTCTGCCTGTTGTCTGGTATTTCCTTGATCTTGGGGTTTTCCTCTGCCATGTCTACTGCCTCCCGAACCTTCCATGTTCTGCCAGTCTTTAGCTTTGGCCGGACTGATCTCACAAAGCTGTGTTCAGAGTCCTCAAGTATGGTCAGTAACCTTGCTTTACCTACTTTCCATTCCTAGAGGATGGATTTTAGAGGAAGCTTCAGCTTTGCTTGGCGGCAGTAGAGTTTAACATCAGTGAGACCCGGTGGGACACCTAGCCAAGTCCGTGTACACTTGTTGATTTGGGCCTCTATTGATTCTACTGTGCTCGTGTTGAAATCATAATACTATATCAGAAGAGGCTACAGAAGCTTCGGGATCATATGAACCACAAACACCAGACCTTATACCTGAGGGCACATAAGACCGTATAGCGAAAGCTTGGCTTTGTCTGGAGTTGCACTGTCTTCATCTGTCCGTGGGCAGGGGTGGGTTGGTCTGTGGGGTGTGCTCGGCAGCTGGAGGGTGGTGTTTTTCGCCGGTGGGCTCTGCACGGGCTGGTACACCCATGGGGATGCTACTTTAAGGCTGTTACGAGTTGCATCCTGTGGCCTGATTTACCTCTGTTCAGGAGCAGTTATGTCCCTTGATACCTTAATGGAGTGTCCTGCGTGTGCCTGTACCCATTGTCAACACAGCGCAGGAATCCAAGGGTGGTACAGGACTGCTCTAAAGGCAGGTGGGGACAGTGCTTCTCTGGGTCCTCCCCAGCACCTTCGGGTGTTTCTTTTTCTTCTTTGCCTTAACTAGGCTGACCCTGGAGAAAGTTCCAGTGACGGTGAGGGAAGACCACTGACCACAGGGAAAGTCCTGTTAACCGTGGGAAAGACTACAACTTTGGATTCTCTCTTGAGGACACATAAGACTGTATGGCGAAAGCTTGGCTGTGTCTGGAGTTGCACTGTCTTCATCTGTCCGTGGACAGGGGTGGTTGGGTCTGTGGGGTGTGCTTGGCAGTTGAAGGGTGGGTTGTTTCGTTCTCGCTTCAGTCAACTCTGAAGACAGAGCAATGCTTCTACATCTTTACTACATGCTGTCGGATTCACAACTGACACTATACGTTTTACAATGAACATCAATCAGTTAACAATTCACCACTACCGTCGGCACGCTGCTGTCAGCTGACTGACTACAGTTAACACACTGTAACACGTTAAGCGGACTAAGCGTGTTAACACACTGTTAACACGTTTACACATGTCACATCCCCCTTTCTTTAGGAAAACAAAAAAGAACTCTTTTTTCCCAATTCTACCTTACAACCAAATTGGATGTCTCTGTTCCTAGTACCTCCACGTTAACAAAATACACACATTGTTCCCAATGAACCAATTCTTTCATTCCCCTATGTCTAAATTATTACACAGTCCATTACAATCCTGTCCAGGTTTCATAATGCTTTACGTTTTTCTGATTGCGTTGTAGTCTTCAGTTTCATTCATATTTCAGAAATCCGGTCTCTTTCTCTGTCTACCCAGACCTTGTTCGGTAAGGGACATTAACAAGTTCGGGTTGTCCTATATGTGTTGGCTGTGTGGCCATGTCGGGTTCCTTGTCGTTGGCTGTCCCAGACTGGCTCCTCGGGGATGGTTTATCTGACTCAGGCGGGCTGTTGCCCGTTTTGTTCAGGCTGTTCCACTGACGTTCCTTCCAGCGTCTGTGTTGATGGAATGACGTTTTGCTGTTGCTTGCAGGGGATGTCTTGCTGCTGGCTTCCAGACTTCTTCCTTCCCTGGACTAGTCCATGTGTGTGGACCGTTTGCTGAAGCTCTGTTTCTGCTGTGTCCCGTAGCTGTCGGCGATTTCTTCTGAACTGACGTCCATCCTCTGTGCGAATGTTGTATGACCGGACATTCACCTGTCGGTCTACCTTGGCACTGACCCACCTTTTGGATCCTGGTGGCTGGAATCTCACAATCTGTCCTGGAATAAGTTTTGTTAGTTCTACAGCACTTCTGTTGTAATAATGGGCTTGCTTCGTTTATCTTTTTTCAAGCTCTTTCTTGGATGATACAATTGCAGGCTTCAGTAAAGTCCTTGAAGTTGGCACTTGAGTTCTCGTCCTTCTGCCAAACAGTCTTTGAGCAGGTGAACTTTTCATCGTTTCTGTGGGGATGTTTCTCAACTCGAGTAGAGAGGAGGAAGATATCTTGATGGTTGTGTTCTGCTTTCTTCATACACATCTTGGCAGCCTTCACCGCGCTCTCTGCTTTCCCGTTGGATTGTGGGTAATGTGGGGAGCTTGTCACATGTTCAAATCCGTATGTTTTGCTGAACTTCCCAAACTGGATGGATGTGAACTGAGTTCCACAGTCTGTTGTCAGGCGTTCTGGTATTCCGTGTCTCGCCATGTGTCTTTTCAGGCAGATGATGACTTCTTTAGATTCTCTCGTTTGCAGACGATCAATCTCGAAGAAGTCTGAGTAATGATCGACCGTAACCAGGTATTCGTTGCTGTTGTGTTCGAATACGTCACAGGCAATGTGTTGCCAGGGTAGGTCAGGGATTGCTGTGCTGATGAGGGGTTCGTTTTGCTGGCCACGTTGGAATGTGTTGCAGGCGCTGCATTTCTTGATGAAGTCTTCGATGTCCCAGTTCATCCTCGGCCAGTAGACTACCTCACGTGCTCTTCTTATGCAACTCTGAATTCCTGAGTGGCTTGCATGGAGTTTTCCTATGACGTCTTCTCTTTCGTTTTCTGGAACGATCACTCTGTGGCTTTTGAAGACAAGACCATTCTGGACTGACAGTTCTTCCTTGAAAGGAAAGTAGTCTTGTAACTGCAGTGGAAGTTGTCGTTTCTCCTCAGGCCAACCTTGTAGTATGACAGCTTTGAGAGTTTTCATGGTTGGATCTTCCTGTGTGGCTTGTTGGAGACTGTTCAGTCTCTCTTCGCTGATGGCCAGTTCTTGAAGGGGATCAGTGTTCTCCAGTTCTGTGTAGAAGATGGCTTCTTTGTGGGTGACTTGCTGATCCGCCTTTCCGCTGACTGCTCTGCGGAGGGTATCAGCCAGATACATCTCAGCTCCGCACTTGTACACTACTGTGTATCTAAACTTTTGAGTTCTGAGTAGCATGCGCTGAATCCTCTTTGGCGCTGAAAGTAGGCTTTTCTTGTGAATAGTCTCAAGCGGCTTATGGTCAGTCTCTCTACCAGAATGTCTCTTCCATAGACGTACCTTTCAAACCTTCCCAGTCCAAAGAGTATTGCCAACATCTCTTTTTCTTTTTGAACGTAGCTCTGTTCTGTTTCCGTCAATGCTCGCGAAGCGTACTGTATTGGTTGACCTTCCTGCATGAGACATGCTCCTAGTCTGCACATTGAAGCATCACACTGAAGTGTGGTCGTACATTTTCCTGAAGAGTCAAAGTATCGAAGCACTGGCGGCTCAGAAAGTATTCTCTTCACTTTCTTCAAGGCTTCACCGTGGACATCTTCATCCCATCTGAAGTAGATGTCCTTTCTCACAAGTTGTCTGAGTGGTGCTGCTGCTTCAGAAAGATTTGGTGCGAACTTCTGAAGGTAACCGACTACACCCAGTAGTCTCTGCACTGCTGCTTTGTCTTCAGGGACTGGGAGTTGTTGAACAGCGTCCAGTTTCTTTGGATCGGCTTTCAAGCCTTCTCTTGAAAAGATGTGCCCCAAGTATGATATCTCCATTTGTTTTAGCTCAATCTTCTCCTTGTTCAGCTTGATTCCGGTGTCCCGACATCTTTGTAGGACACGGTTCAGGTTGGCATCATGGTCTTTTTCTCCTGCTTCCTCGGTTGCTCCTTTGCCAAAAACAAAAATGTCATCATGAACCACTACCACGCCTGACAGTCCTGCCAAAGCCGTGTCAATCCTCCTCTGGAATTCTTCTGGGGCTGGTGAAATTCCAAATGGCATCCGTTTCCACCGGTACTTGCCAAAAGGAGTTTCAAAGGTCGTCAGGTAACTGCTATCTTTGTCAGTACCACGTGCCAAAACCCGTTTCTGGCATCCAAGTGTGTGAAATATTTGGCATCCTGGAGGAGTGGCAGTACATCATCAACAGTTGAATGGGGTATTCGTTTCTCCTTAGGGCTTTGTTGAGTGGTTTGGTCAATGCACAGTCTGACCTTCCCGTTGCCCTTTGTTGCCACGACCAAGCTGCTGATCCACTCCATTGGGGTGTCTACTTCGGTGACAACATCCAATTTCTCCAACCTTTTCAGCTCGTTCTTCACTTTCTCTTGGACTGCTATCGGCCACTTTCTGCATGGCATCTTCACTGGTGCAGTGCTGGGATCGGTTTCCAGATGGAGTTTTCCTTCTAATTTTCCTTCTCCTTCAAACACATCTTTGTATCTTGTGAGTATGTCCATTGCGTTTGCCTCTTCAGCTTTCTGATCTGCTGATATTGTTGCAATGTTCTCTTCGTTGATTGTCAACAGCTTCATGTATTGTACAGCTTTTCAGTCCCAGTACTGGCTTGCAGTCTGTTTTGGTGATCACGAAGTTGACCTTGTACTTCTTTCTGTTCTTGGGATTCTTCACTCGCAGCACTATCTCACCAACAGGCTTCATTTCAGTCCTGTTGAACATCACA
This sequence comes from Conus betulinus, assembly GCA_016801955.1. Taxonomy (NCBI): domain Eukaryota; kingdom Metazoa; phylum Mollusca; class Gastropoda; order Neogastropoda; family Conidae; genus Conus; species Conus betulinus. The sequence continues at coordinate 5,564 of JADBJO010027608.1, forward strand.
AGTTTCTTTTTCGTCTCCTGCAGGTCAAAGCATCTTTCTTCTCCAGTAACTTCGATGTACAGGCTCTCAGACATTACGTTTGTTGTTGCTCCTGTATCAAGAAGGAATCTTACCGGCATTTTTCGTTATCAGCATTTTTGCTCGTATGTTTTTATCCTTTTGCTGGTTCTGTCATCAATCTTGAGAATTTTCATCTTCACTTTCTGTGTCTTCTCTTCGATGTGTCGAATTTTGGTTTTCTTCTGAAACTGCTTGGGTGTTTTGCAGCACAGTGCAAAATGATTATGTGCCCCACAGACTTTGCATCTTTTTTCCAAATGTGGATATTTTTCTTTTCCTCTTGGATGATTTCCACCACAATATCTGCATTTCACCCTGGTCTCTGAACTGCTTCGTTTGTTTCTTGTTTTAGTTGCTCTCTCTTTTCTCGAAATGCTTGGACTTCCTGCGCATCCTGGGGCTTTCTCGTCATTTGAAGGGTTTGTTGCTGACTCGTTTCATGCGCTCTGCACATATCAACACACGCAGTCAATGTCAGCTTTCTCACCTCCAGTAGTTTTGATCGCAGAGTCTCGTCACGCACTCCCAACACGATTTGGTCTCTCAGCAGTCTGTCTTTCTGTGGACCATAATTGCAGGTCTTCACCAGTCTCCTCAGGTCTGCCACAAACTCTTCCATGGACTCTCCCGCTGCCTGATGTCGGCGATTGAACTTGAACGCTTCGTAAGTTTCATTGGTGGAGCCCACACAGTATTCTTCGAATTTTCTGAGAACTGTCTATGTCATTTCTTTCAGTTTCATCAGCAAATGACAAAACCTTCATAGATGTCCAGAGCATCTAGACCAATGCATGAAAGGAAAACTGCTGTCCTGTACTTTGGATCTTCTTCATTGTGATTCGTGACGATTTCGTAGCTGTCCCACAGCCTCTTGAACTTTCCCCAGTTACTCTGAAGATTTCCTCCCTTCACCTCCAGTGTAGGGGGCAGAGGAATCTTGGCATGCCGTCGTCTGGCTCCTCTTTCTTTCTTATTCGTCTTCCATGTTTCAACTTATATCGTCGTCTTCAATTCAGATTTCTTTCCTTCCTCCAAGGTTCTGTTCACAATTCTGACACCATGTTTCGTTCTTGCTTCAGTCAACTCGGAAGACAGAGCAATGCTTCTACATCTTTACTACATGCTGTCGGATTCACAACTGACACTATACGTTTTACAATGAACATCAATCAGTTAACAATTCACACCTACTGTCGGCACGCTGCTGTCAGTGACTGACTACAGTTAACACAATGTAACACGTTAAGCGGACTAAGCATGTTAACACACTGTTAAACATGTTTACACATGTCACAGGTGGTGTTTTTTCGCCGGTGGGCTGTGCACGGGCTTGTACACCCATGGGGATGCTACTTTAAGGCTGTTACGAGTTGTATCCTGTGGCCTGATTTACCTCTGTTCAGGAGCAGTTATGTCCCTTGATATCTTAATGGAGTGTCCCGCGCGTGCCTGTACCCATTGTCAACACAGCGCAGGCCTCCAAGGGTGGTACAGGACTGCTCTAAAGGCAGGTGGGGACAGTGCTTCTCTGGGTCCTGCACATAAGACCGTATGGCGAAAGCTTGGCTGTGTTGGAGTTGCACTGTCTTCATCTGTCCGTGGGCAGGGGTGGTTGGGTCTGTGGGGTGTGCTCGGCAGCTGGAGGGTGGTGTTTTTCGCCGGTGGGCTCTGCACGGGCTGGTACACCCATGGGGATGCTACTTTAAGGCTGTTACGAGTTGCATCCTGTAGCCTGATTTACATCTGTTCAGGAGCAGTTATGTCCCTTGATACCTTAATGGAGTGTCCTGCGTGGGTCCTCCCCAGCACCTTTTTGGTTTTTCTTTTTTTCTTTTCTTGACAGGAAGCCCACACTGGTCTGTCTGCAGGCTTTCTTCTGCCATTTGTTTGGTTTCCTCTCCCAGCTTTGTGTCGTTTAAGGAGGAATCATCATACCACCTCCCGAGGCTCTTGACTGGGTCTTCTGTTAGTTAGAATGGCTTGGGTGGCTATGGTGAACCTGACTGGTTTTTTTTTTTTTTTTTTTTTTTGCTATTTTACCTTTCCACAGGAACAGGCTTCGTGATTTTGGCTTGAAATTCATCCTTGATGAACAACTAATTGGTCAAACTGCTTCATCATTTTGCGTGTTGTGTTTTCCTTGGTGGATAGCACTGTTGTGTATCTATGAAGGCCTTTAGATGGAGCATTTGATATCCATTCCCCAGATCTGCTGAACCTGTACAACTCATTGCAGCTTTCAAAATGACCTCCATTGCCGACACAATCGGTATGGAAAATATGCACATCCCATTAATATACCAGTTTCCAGATTGATCCAGTCTGTTGTGTATTCCTTTATAGAGAACCTCATGGAGAGAAGCCATGGAAGTACTTTCTCAACATTTCTCTGACGTTCTTTGGGACCTGATACATCTCGAGGGCCAGTTGAATCTTCTTGTGTGAAACTAATCTCCTCAACAGTTCGCCTAACTGGAATCCATCATTGGCAGTGAGGCCTCCCAAGGGCAGCAAAGAGAGAAAAACTGTCCAGATCAAAACTTGTATGCAAGGACAAGAATATCTCCATGAACCCTAAGATCTGGCTCCTACGTGCGCTGGTGTATTGCATCCTCTTGTACGCGGACGCGGACAGAAGAATTTTTGCCACTGAAATGAGATATCATTGCAAGATACTAAACATCAGGTACATTGACCACATCACCAGTCAACAAGTGCTCGAACCACCAGGCAGCATACAGGACCATACGAAGATCTACTGACATTCAAGAAAAGAAAATTGCGTTGGAAAACAGACTAAAAACCCAATGAACTGACAAAATTCAAGAAAAGAAAATTGCGTTGGAAAACAGACAAAAACCCAATGAAACTGACAAAATTGCAGAGTAAACAGGAAAAAACGTGTGCTTGGATTTAGGTCTTGACACACAAGCGACAGAAACCTGAGGACCTTGGTGAAGTCTTCCTCAGAATGGTGCCCCCGACGACTCCGCTAAGAGTCGAGGAAGAAGAAACTGGAAATGTTCACACACACACACACACACACACACACACACACACACACACACACACACACACACACACACACACACACACACACACACACACACACACACACACACACACACACACACACACACACACACACACTCTTTAGGGGAAAAGAATGCTCAACAGCAAACTGTAATCGCTAGGTAGAGAACATTGTTGACTCTCAAATACACAAATGATGGTAACAAATCATAATAAATGTTAGCGAGCCGCCCGGAGTAGCGAGGACAAGCGAGTCACGAGACGGGACACAGCGCGTTTCCACCACTTAGGCCTTCTTCAGGTAAGAGACAAAGGAATAAAATAACGAAAATTCACTGGGCTTTGATCGCTCCGGGGTTCGGCGCGGGGAGGGGGGCGTTGGGTGGGAGCGAGGTTGTTGGAGGGGAGGTGGTGTGTGTGAGTCAAGGTCGTGATGATGATAATATTGACCATTATTAGTATTCCGATCAGTAATATTATATATTTTTGTTGTTTTATTCATTTGTGTCTTACCTGAAGAAGACCTAAGAGGTCGAAACGCGTTGCGGTTTGTCTTGTGACTCGTTTGTCCACGTTTCTCTGGGCGGTTCGTTGACATTTATTTAAGATTTTTTTTGTTGCAAGTATTACGTGCTTTAATATAATTTTGATAATCATGTCCCTGCTTCGTGGCTTAGAATCCCTGATACATATTTTATTATATATATATATATATATATATATATATATATATATATATATATATATATATTTTTTTTTTTTTTTTTTTTTTTTTTTGTTTTTTAACTAACAATTTTCATTGTCTTGCATTCATCAACTTTGGTTTCTGTGTTTTTTTTTTTTTAATTATTCTTAATGATTTGTTTTGGAACGTTGTCTTCTATTAAAAAAAAAAAATTAAATACTTTTAATTTTCCCCAACATTGTTCTACACTAAGACCATTGAGTTTATTCCAGTCAATCTTCTTCAATTCTTCTTTCATTTGCATAAAATTTCCTCTCTTAAAAATTATATGATTGCTTTGATTCTTTTTTTTTTCTCATGCTGCTCTCCTAGGTACAAAGAGAACATTAAAACCCCATGATCACTTTTGCCTATAGGAGCTAAGTGCTTAATGTCTGATATATTCTCATCATTAACAAGTACTAAATCTAGTATATTTGATCTTTGCCCCTCCCTTTGTTGTCTTGTTGGTTGTTTTACCATTTGGCTCAGAAATGCATCCTGTAGTAATTTATGAACTTTTGACCTCTTTCTCCAGAGCCAGTACCATGCCAGTCAATATCTGGGAAATTAAAATTCCCAGTGATACAAACGTACTTGAATTTTTCTAATCTATTTTGTTTCAGCAACTCAAATATTTTTTTCTACATTTTTAATTGTCGAGTTTGGACTTTTGTACATAGTTCCAATCAGCATTTTCTGTCTATCCTTATTTAAAAAGGTAATCCACAAGTTTTCATCAAAGTCATTACCTTTCGTAAGCTTGTATACTTTGGCATTAATAGAATCCTTCACATATACCGTTATACCTCTTTTGGGATTTTCATGGAAAAAATAGTTCGAAACCTGGTATTGAATATTCAACATAATTTACCCCTCTGGTTTTTCGCTATAGATTCTGTTACTACTTTAATATGAGGTTTATTTTCTTCAGCTAGCAGAAGTAACTCATCTTTTTTGTTCAACAGTCCATCAGCATTTGTGTACAAGAATGTGTATGACAGTTCCTGTACAGATTTTCTATCTACATACCTCTTAAAACTATTCACATGCTCTTTGTTCTTGTATTTTGATTGTCAGTTTTCTTCTTTATCATCCTGGCCAGGATTAGGTTTCCACTGTACTTTCACAATTTTCCCACCTCTAATTCCAATGTTTTTTCTCTCCTTTCTCAATCCTTTTTCGAAGCTCTTCTCTTTGTTCTTTTGTCTTTCAGTTGGTGTGCAGTCTGGGTTAACGTATAACCTCTTCTTTTGCTCTGTCACCCCTGCATTGTGTGTGGGGGTGGGGGTGGGGGTGGGGGGCATTTCTCAGTTTTTCTTTTTTTACCTCCTTGTTTTTGACGCTTACTCTAAGCAGTCTCAGTTTTGTTCCGATGTTGTACTTATAATAATAATAATAATAATAATAATAATAATGGATATTTCTATAGCGCAAATCCTAGATTAGCTCCAAGCGCTTTACAAGTACTAACGAAAACACGCACGCGCGCACGCACGCACACACACACACACACACACACACGCACACACACACACACACACACACGCACACACACACACACACACACACACACACACACACACACAACACACATACGCAGGCAGGCACGGGAAGCAAATATTCACTGCACACACGGGAAAGAGGGACATGCACAACCACTCACGCGCACCTTCGCACACACGCACTCACACAAACTGACATCTGTGTATGACCAGGACTTCTGAATTATCAGCCGAAATAGACGGTAAAAAGATGAGTTTTTAGTTTTGTTTTAAAAACTGGAAAAGAGTCACAGTGCCAGATGTCGTGTGGAAGAGAATTCCAAGTTTTAGGAGCCAGGAAGGAGAAGGAACGATTCCCCCTTCTTTTGCATTTGAATCTGGGAGGAACCAGGAGCAACGATTCAAGACGAGCAAAGGGTTCTAGCTGGGCAGTATGAGTTTAGAAGGTTAGACAGATAGGCTGGAGTTCCAGATCTAACAGCATTGAAACAGAGGCATGCGATTTTATATGTCACCCTGGCTTTGACTGGCAACCGGTGAAGTCTGCGTAATAATAGCTGAGGGTGTTCTTTGAAGGGAGCTTTGAGGATTAGTCTAGCTGCACAGTTTTGAACGTGCTGAAGTTTTTTTGGTGAGGTAGTCGGGAAGGCCTGCTAGTAGAGAATTACAGTAATCGAGACGCGAACGCACGAGAGAAGTGGTGACAGTTTTGGTTGCTTCAGTGGTAAGGAGATGTCGGACAGCACCTATACGTCTAATTTCCAGAAAGCATATTTTACAGACATGGTTCACCTGTGCCTTTATATCAAGATCGCTGTCGATAAAGACACCAAGGTTTTTAAACCTTTTCTGAGAAGGGAGTAACAGTACTGCAGATCAGAAGTGAAGAATTTACAGAAAGAGAGGGTGTTTTTGCTCCTGGTAAGCTGAACAGTAAGGCTTCACTTTTGTAATGGTTTAGCTGAAGTGTGTTTTCAGCCATCCAGTCCCGAACGACGGACACACATTCAGACAATTCGCCCTTCATTTGGTCGAGATCAGAGGCATTCCCCGAGCGTCTTAGCGAAGTCTCGTCGGCAAACGTCTGGTGAGGACAGGAATGAGTTTCAAGGATCTGCGAGAGAGGACGCGTGTACATTACAAAGATTACAGGTCCAAGGACGGAGCCCTGTGGAACCCCAGATTCCAGCTTGGCTGGCTAAACGAGATCTGACGTTGTTGACAACGACTGACTGGTGTCTATCCGACAGGTATGACTTGAACCATTGATGGTCTGTTCCTGAAACGCCGAAATAGTTCTCTGCAGACGTTGCACAAGAATGGAGTGATCAATTGTCGAAAGCAGCGGATAGATCGAGTAGAGCAAGGATAGGGACCTTTTTGTTCATCGGCAGCAACAAGGAGATCATTTACAACGTGAAGAAGAGCAGTTTTGGTACTGTGACCGGCACGATAGGCAGACTGAAAGGGATTTTGAAGACAGTTAATCTCGAGATGGGATAGGAGCTGTGAGAGAACAACTCTCTCTGTGAGTTTGGAAACAAAGGGAAGATTTGAGACTGGACGGTAGTTTTTCAGCTGATTTGGGTCCATACCAGCCCTTTGCAGTAGAGGCCTGACAAGAGCGAGCTGTGTTCCTTTGGAAACTCGCCAGACTGAACAGACTCATTGACAAGGCGGGTAAGAACGGGAATGAAGAGACCCGAGTTCTCAAATAGACGTGACGTGGGTATCGGATCCAGTTCACAAGTTTTGTGGGGCATGACTTTCAGGATCTTACTCACTGTGTCTTCAGACTCTGGTGAAAAGAAAGCAAGGGGTGTTTCAACATCAGGACAGGCTGTGGGAACATGAAAAGTCTGCATGCTGTCAGTGTTCTGTCTGATTAATTGGATTTTGCTGTTGAAAAAGTCGCTGAACGATCGGGCAAGTTCGGAATGAGGAATGTTGCTAGAGAATGGGGAAACGTGTTGATCTTTCCCAGCAGAGAGTTAGTTACCGCAAACAGTTCTTTCACAAGTCTGACTTTCATTGATTTTGGAAGAACAGAAATCTTGTTTTGCCTCAAAAAGTTAACAGTTTACTCATCCTTCTTATGTATGAAAATCTGCTTGTGCACTGTGAGACCATTCTTCCGCCAGGCACGCTCCGCACATCGACGAGCACGCTTGGCTTCATGCAGCACTGGAGTGAACCACGGTTTAGCTTTCTGGTTGGTGGGCACACGTTTAGGGGTCTCTGGGGCATGTCTATCAAGCAATGCACTGAGACGTGTGTTATAATCACTGACTGTAATGTCACAGGTGTCGGACAGAGTATTCTCAAGATCAGACCTAAACGATGATCTGTCAATGGCACGAACATTCCTGGGCTGAACTACTGTGGAGGGGAATACAGGTTTTTTTAATATTAAGTTCACAAACAACTGACATGTGATCAGAGGTGAGGTAGTGGGAAACACTAGTCGACTGAACAAGGGGGTCAGACTGACTGTCAACAACCCAGTCAATGATAAATATGACCTGACCTGCGTGTGGGTTCAGTCACATAAGCTGTACCAGATCGAACTGTTGGCTCCTGGACAGTCTCGTCTTTCCAGTGAGGACAAATCTTTCCAACCACCTTTGTATACGCTCCTTCTCCATTTTCATTCTTTCTTCCTTTTTTCACTCCCACACTCTGGAATATTAGTAAAAATCAGATTCAACTCTCTTTTTCTTTCTCAACCTTCTTTCTCATCCCATAGTTCTGACACCCTTTTTTCTCAACAACCTCCTGTATCTTCTCTTCAAAAGTCTTTCCACTGCACTTTTTTCTAGTCTCTCTCCAGCCTTTCCTCCACCCTTTGGAACAGTCTGATCAGGCTCATAATTTTGTTATTTATAATTGTGGATCTTGTGATATATATTTTTTCATGTATTGAGAACTCTCGTCTCCAGTTTCACGGATGGTAGTATCAAATAGTGATCTACCTAAGGGCTCCTGTCGCTTTGTCTTTCTGTGCCTTACTCTTCTAACTTCACCTCTCTTGGTTTCTGATTCCTTTCTCTTCACTATTCTACGCCTCATCTCAACAATAAATGCCTAACGCATTTCAAAATTGGTATATTTTGCTATTTTAGTGTGTGTGTGTGTGTGTGTGTGTGTGTGTGTGTGTGTGTGTGTGTGTGTTAATGATTACTGTGTGTAAATACTCCCTTTCTTTTAGATGTTGTAGGGTTACGTTCGGTATTTTTTCTGTGAAATTGTTTTGTGCTTTTTCTGGTATATTTTGGATTCACCTTGGTAAACAGTGCTCTATCCCACTTTTTATTCAAAATATTTTTCTCTGGATACTTTCGGAAATCGTTCACCAAATGTTATTCTTTCAGAGGGATTTCAATTTTTTTTTCCTTTTGGTTTACTTTCCCAATGAAGAAAAAATTTGAAAGCCATTTGAGGGTGCATATACACTAACAATCATAGTGAACTATCAACCTTCTTTTCTGTCTTGCGCGTTTGTTTCTTTTTCAGTTGCTTACAGATATGAATGTTTGTCACACCCTGGAAAACTGATTTGTATTGACTGAAATTGTACCAAGTTTGATTTTTTTTTATTCTTCTATTTTACATATTGAAGTATATTTGACGTCTTAAATCCCTTACCCCTTTTTCCTGCTTGGAGGCTGAGTGTTCTAAAGTACCAAGTACACTTCCAATATAATAATGTCGGATGGTGAATCTGTCCTAGAACATGCTGTTTCTGCCTCCTACTTTCGGTCGGACGATATGTTCGAAGGATTTTTAGCCCAAGGACAGAGGCTGGTTTCTCTGGAGATAGTTTAATTGCTTACATTAACCAGTGTAAAGATTGTGCTATAAGAAACAGAGAGAGGGAGGGAGAAAAAAAAGCAGAAGAGAAATAAAGACTTAGACGTGCAGAAGACAAAAGAAAAAAAATAGACATATAGAAGCAGAGCTGGAAAAAAAAAAATAAAAAAAGGGGCATACAAGAGAATTAGGAATCACCCAGGCTTGAATTGGAAGAAAAGCAAATGGAATTTAAGTTAAAACAAGCTGCTGTGTAGGAAGCCGCCAAAAAACGTTGCTGCTTCTGGTGTGGTGCTAATCATAATGTAAGCTTACATCCGCTGTGAAAACTTCCTGCATCCCCAAACTTCCCCTATTTGATGAAAATCCTGATGAAATTGATTCTTTTTTTTTTCAGGTTTGAAAACCATGCTTTGTCTTGTGGTGGCCTCGAGACGAGTGGATGTTGTATGTAGCCTCTTTATTTAAAGGCAATGCTCTTTCTTTGTACCATAGTCTTGCTGCTCGTGAAAATCTTGAGTGGGAAGATCTCAAAAGGGGAACGATTTAAAAAAAACATCAATGAAACAGAAGACGGGTTTCGTGTGGACAAAAAAAAAAACTGTTCTGTTAGACAAGAAAAAGGAGAATCATTTGCTGCATTAAAATCCGTACCAGTCATTGTTTGAAAAAAAAAACCCTGATGGTTTGCGTGATCTCTTACTTCATGAGCAAATCCTTCAAAATATGTCTAAGGATTTAGCTGCTTTAGTCAAGGAACGATCGTGTAAGACTGCGAAAGAAATGTGTAAACTCGCTGATCAGTATCTCGCTGCTCTTCCGGAGAAGCAGTTCGGGAAAAATCCAATGACGTTGTTTTTGAGGCAAACGTTGCTTCTCCTGGACATTAAAGTCCAGGAAATCAATTTCAATCAAGCAGACGCAATACTTCCAGAGGATATTCTAACTTTTCTCAGAGAGGGTCGCATGACCAAACCCAATTTGATCGTGCGGTTCCATACTCTTTTCCGCGAGGAACGTCTTCTCGCCAACGTCCGGGGCGGTAATTCGGACGAGGGTCGTGGTCGTGGACAAGTTAGCGGGTGTGGTGGTGGCGCATTGGATGTGCGGATATTCATTGCTGTCACTGTGAGTGCAAATTTCATAAAGGTAATGAGTGTCCATATGTTAAACACCAACTGATGAAACAAGCAAATGTGAGCGTATGTACACCAAATAAACCCCCCAGTCAAGATACCCAGCATGCATTGGTGCCTGACAGTGATGTCAAGGGATCCATATCAAATCTTCTACTGTCAAAGGATTTGGTGCCACATTACTGAGAGATCTGGTTGTACCACTGCTAGGGTACGCAAGGATTTGACAAGGAAGGACCAGTACATATGTAAAACATAAGACTGTCGTTCTTTCGGGAGCAAGGTAGAGTCTTTCCCTTTGGCATGTGTCTCTGTTTGTACCCCTTATTACACAGGTGAGTTGACCACTTGTGGTATTATTGATGAACAAGTCACTGATCTTATTTTGGGCAATCTTGCTAGTGTCTCAACATCTGAAAAGTTTAGACACCTACAGGAAGCTTATTCTATATCACCCTATTTGTTTCAAAAAGTCGTTGCTAACGTGCCTGAGTGGGTGAATGACGTTGTATACGTGCGAAGGAATGATGTGTTGTATAGTCTGTACCCTAAAGATGGTCATGTTGTGGAACAAGTTATGTTCCCATGCCTTTTGCGTAACACAGTGTTGCAGGCTGCACATGGTTCTGTGTTTTCAGGACACTGTGGGGTAACACGTCCTCTTCAACGTGTGTTGTCCTCGTTCTTTTTGGTTCTGGTGTCAGTGTACATGCTTCTGAATACTGTCAGTCATGTGATGTCTGTCAAAAGGCGACCCCAAAAGGTTGTGTACCATGTGCCCCCTTACAGCGCATGCCAGTCATTACTGAACCATTGACCTAGTAGGACTGTTTTGCGGGTCAAATTCAGGATGCCGGTGTGTATTGACAGTCATAGATGTTGCCACTCAGTACCCTGAAGCGGTACCCTGAAGAAGATAGATTACTATTTCTGTGGCAGAAGCGTTACTCTCAATCTTTTTAAGGGTGGGTCTTCCTGACGAAATTTTGTCATGATTGAGGATCACAGTTTGTGTCAGACCTCATGAAGGAATGTTCGGTTACTTTCTATTTCTTCATGTACTACAACTCCTTGTCACCCTCAATTCAATGGTCTCATTGAGAGATTTAAGGGAATGCTGAAAACCATATTGACCAAAAAAGTGAATATAGAGAGACCATCTGATTGGGACAGGTATATTCGGGCTTTACTTTTTGCCAACAGGGAGATTACCAAATGAAAGTACAGGGTTTTTCACCATTTGAACTACTTTTTGGACGTTCACCTCGAGGTCCCATTGGCATTCTTGCTAAGTCATGGTCTGGATCCAGTGTTTGTTTGATTATGTTTTCACCTCACAAAACCGCATTAGTGATGCATGTGTTGCTCAGGAGAATGCATACAAAAGTGACACGCTCATAAACACTATGATTCTAAGATGTGCTCATTTTCTGTGGGTGACCATGTTTTGGTGTGCTAACGGATGATGAAAGCAAAATGCGTGTATGTGGAAGGGCCCATATGTCATTCCTGAAAATGTTCTGATGTTAACTACAACATTGACATGAATGGGGTATCAAGGGGTTTCAAACATCAATATGTTGACACTATATTTTTTGACAGGGCAAATGTTGCAATTAACAAAATAAGTGAAAAAAATATGACTCTGATGATGATATGCACGTTTTTGCTCTGAACTACGACATCTGCTGACATATTACCAGTGGAATGTGTGACTACTTCTTCCAAATCTGATGTGCATTTCAAAAGACTTGAACATGTGTGGCTCATAATGGACCTATTGTGTAGATAGCCTCAGTGGCTGCCATGCAAGTGGTGGTGAGGGATGGTATTTCGTTACCTAATATTATCTGTGCAGAGAGAAACACATGAGGATGGGAAGATTGATGATAATCTGACAACTCAAGTAACACGCTGAGAGAATTGTTGCATGATTTCAAGGATGTTCTCATGGATAAACCTGGGAATACTGTGGAAGTGGAAACTCATAAAAAGTCAATTGACATGGATATTCATGGTGTGTGTCAGATCATACCCTTTCGCCATTTGCTAAGAAGCAGGTGATTGAAAGAGAAGTGTAGGCGATGCTTGACCTGCGTGTTATAGAGAAATCTACTTCCCCATATTCTGCTCCAGTTGTTTTAGTATCCAAACCAGATGGTTCAGTGAAATTTTGTGTCGATTATACGGCACTGAACCAAGTCACAGGTTTTGATTCTGAGCCGATATCTGATGTTGAGGATTTGTTTGGCCAGTCGTCACAAGCAAAGCATTTTGTAAAAAAAACTGATATTACAAAGGGGTTATTGAAGATTCCCTATGGCAGAACAAGATAAAATCAAGACAGAATTTCAAACGCCATCTGGTCTATTTCACTTTGTTCGCATGTCTTTTGGACTGCAGAATGCTCCTGCAACTTTTGCCAGAATGATGCTCAAGCTAGACTTGCATGAGATTTCTGCAGTCAGGTTTTTTTCATGATAATCTGTTGGCGGTGAAGTCCTGGAGTGCGCTGCTTTTTTTTTTTTTTTTTTTTTTTTTTTTTTTTTTGCGCGCGCGAGGCTCTGTTGCAAAACTTTTGGTCTTTGGACCCTCACTCCACGCCCATCAAAAATCATGGCAGGGTTCCAGGAATTGAGTTCCTTTCCTTCAGTCGAATCGATGCAACCAGAAAAAAACAAATAGGTAAGATTTTGGAAGTTAAAAAACCCCTTATTCACCAAATAACAGGGTTCGCTCGCTTATAGGTCTGCTTTCTTACTATAGGCGTTATGTTTTAAATTTTGCGACTCTGAATGCGCCTTTTGACGGACTTGACAAAGAGTCTAAACGTACTGTGGGACTTGGACCGCTGAATGTCAGGCAGCTTTGAAAGCAGTAAAAGCCATTTGAATCGCTTTCCTGTACTACTGTTACCGGATCCGTTCAAAAGACTTTGTGGTGTGTATGGATGCCAGTTCCTCAGGAATGGGGACTGCATTGTTGCAGTGTCATGAGGACTTGCTGCACAGTACAATTTGCCAGCAAAACGTTTACACAATTGCAGGCCAAATACTCTACCATTGAAGGAGAATGTTTAGCAAGTGTGTCAGGGCGTACTTTCATCCTTCAGACCGATCATCATCCTTTGACATTTTTGAAAGCGTCACAGACCAAGAACAGGTCGTTTGGTACGGTGGCCTCTGATGATCCAGAGATTTTGTTTCAAAGTTGAACCTAGTGCTGGTACCAACAGTGTCTTGGCTGATCCCCCCCCTTCTTTCTAGATAGTAAAAAAGAAAGACAGGCAGACAAAACTGAGGAAAAAGGTATAAAGTAACACTATGCTGGTTCAGATTATGTATACAAAGTTTATAAACTCACCCCACCCTTTTTTCTTTTTTTTTTGTTTGATTTGTTGTTCTCCTCCTATCTCTCATCTCTCTCTCTCTATCTTATTCTACTCTCGCTCCCTCGCTCGGCCCCCCGGTGTGTGGTGTGTGTGTGTGTGTGTTGTGTGGTGTGTGTGCTATTTATTTAACGTCTTTCCACTAATCGTGATATTAGACGGAAAAAAAAAAAGTTGCATGAGTAAAGAGAGTAAAGACTTGGCATGTCTAAACTGTATGAGTTCTACATATTCATGTACGTGTGTATACATGATGGATGCTTAGGCGTGAAAATGTATGTGTATTTGAATGTAGGAAGAATATTTAGCTACACGATTATAATAGCAAAAAAAAAAAAAAATCAACAAAATTATAAACATCGCCCCCCCCCTCCCTCCTCCCCTCACCCCATCTCCTCTTCTACCCCTCCATCACTTCGCATTAAAAAAAAAATTATAGATAGTGACCAATTGGACTGTTCTCTAGACTTACAAAAAAGTCATTTTTTTTCAGTGTGTGTGTGTGTGTGTGTGTGTGTGTGTGTGTGGTGTGTGTGTGTGTTGTATGTGTGCATATGATGATAATGCTTTTCAACCCATGGAATATTAATATCCCTGTGTTGCTTTGAACTGATTTTGACATTGGGTATTGTACTGCGAGCTGCAGTTAAATGTCTTTGGGAAAAATGTATCTTGTTTTGGGCTATGTGTTTTTCCTCATGACTATGTATTCTGGACTAAAATCTGGAACCTTGATGTGCTATTTCATTTTGATGCACATCTACTGAGAATGTAATACTTTTTTTTTTCCAAATCTCAGATGGTGATAAATTTGATGATGATGTCACCTCTGTGAAAAAAAAAAAATGAATCAACTTTTTTCATCGGAAGTTGGGGGGTGTCATGACTAGTGATTCGATGTGTATCATGAAGGGAATTGGAACATGTATTTGATGTGATGATGTTGGAAAAATATGAACAAATGTTTTGGTGAATATTTGCACTTGTGGTGTAGGCCCACGCTGTTTGTACAGCTGTGTGATAAAAATCAAATTATGGTGTGACACCACGTAAGTGAAAATGATTTGGATTGAATAGGACGCTGAGGGTTTAAATTATCAGTGAAATTCACTTTTGTCTGACTGAGTGTATAATAATTTACGTATCAGAGCTGGAGATGGCTTGGACAAGAGAAAACGCTGGATTCTTATATAGTTTGTTGTTTGTTTGTTTGTTTGTTTTTTGTTTGTTTTGTTTGTTTTTTTTTGGGGGGAGGTTAAGGGACTTTAACTCCCTTTGCATCTAGCTTGTAGCATTGCCTGTTAGGCAGATTAACCCTTGGGGGCTTGTGGAAGTAGGACTTGGGGTCCTGTGGCTCCTGTGAGAGGTCAGCGATGTCCTGTGGCCTGTGAGAGGTCATAGAGTAATTGCAGGCTAGGGCATTATTTAGGTGTTTGTTCCCTAGAGGTGAGTATCAGTTGGGGATGTGCAAATGTATTTAAAAGAAAAGAGAAAAATTGAATAGATGTTGGTAAATGTTATTGACATACTTGGAATTATAATATTGATTTGTGAATAATTCGTAGTTGATTTATGGACAATCGCGTGTAGGGTAAAAGAATTGGGAAACATATAAAAAACAACATTAATTTTCTTGAGAAAAATTTCACTTTTAACCCCAACTGTAGGTAGTAGCAGCCTGGAGAAACAAAATGCTTTGTGAGTATCGATTCGTGTTTACGTGGAATTTGTGTATTGAAGAGAAAAGGGGAAAAAAAGGTAAGAGAAAGAATTCTTCTAAGCATTAATTATGGGGGCTAGGGTTTCTTTCAGAACACATCAGCGTCCGAGCCTAGAGCAGAGACCTCCCCTGAACAGTCTGGAAGAAGACTGTTCTACCACAGCAACATTTAGCCTTGGTGACTGGAGCCATAGTGTTGAAA
>JADBJO010027609.1:0-21140 GCA_016801955.1 Conus betulinus
ACTCACTTTGCGGATTTGCATGTCATTCTTGCTATCGCTACTTGCACTGTGCTTGCCTGTCACGCGCACTCACACCTACCACCTCCTTTGCCCATAACCGAAAGCCCCTTCCTTTTCCCACTTTTTTCCTGCTCCTTTCTGCTTTCTGCCTTTTTTTCCGTTGTGTTCCTACCTCCTAGCCCTCTTTCATCGGTTTTTATGTACTGGCTCTAGTCATCCATATGTAGCACATATGAAGGCAGCCAATGTTCCGCTGGATCTAAACCTTGCAGGAGACCGTCAATTCAGGTGTCAGGCAATCATTTAGCACGCCAGGCATCATGCTCTGAAGGAGAGCTAACTCACTGCTGGCTCCAAGACTCAGCACTTATCGTCGTCAGAAGGGGCATAGTAGGGCTTTGTTAGTTCGGAACAGGCACTACGAACACTACTGAAGTGACTCGGCCGTAGTGCTGTGTCTCCTCTGGTGGTTTGCCATCAGAATGACTGCGGCGTTGGTGTCGCGGCTGTGGCAGGGAAAAGGCCAGGCTGTGGTTATGGAATGGGTAATCGAGATGGGCAGCGTGGGTGGCATTGCCGACTTATGTGACAGGAAAGATGAGACGGAAAAAAGGCAGGAGTGTTTCTGCTGACCCTAAATATACAGAAAGCGACCAGATCGTCACCAGTCAGGTGTCTAAAACAAAATGAAATGTGACAGCATGTCCTCATTTCACCTCCAAACTAACATGAGATGGTCTGTGTGGACGTGGTGGCGCCTGCGGAGGGAGAGCTCACTTGTCATGTTCGGCTCCATGACTAAGCAGATTCTTGTTTATTGTATGTGGAGACTTCAGAGTGGTTTCGTGCTATATGTTTTTGAATTCAATACGGCCCACTAAAGACCTTCCGAGTGACGCGGGCAGCATGTAGTGTCACGCCTTTCCTCCAGGGGTCCGCTCCTCTTTGACGAAGTGAAACAGGACCCCGCTTTCTCCGGTTGTGGTTTGCTCGGTGTTGCGGGTCTTGCATGCGGGGGTCTTGTACTCGGGTTAGTGCTGTGGCTGGGGGGGTGGTGTCGGGGCGGGAAGTGTGAGTGGGGGGGTGTGGGTGGGGGGGTGCATGCTACGGAGGTAGACTTGGGGTGTGGTGTGGCACAGAAGTGGGATCATCTTTGCAAAAGAAAAAACAACACCTATCCATACAACAAAAAAGTAAAAACCCATAGTGTGGTCCACATTTTACATGTCCCCATTGTCGCTGGTAGCACAAAGGCAAGGCAGTGTTCCAGTTGAACCATGCTTTAACCCAATTGGTCAAGCAGAGCAGTTACAATCGTCCACCCAGCTTGCTTTCGTTATCCGTGCGATCAAGAGTGGATGAGTGCGTGAACCCCTGTCTCCGGTGCGACTTCTGTTTCCTGTCTTCAGTGGTCGCCCCAGGGCTGGACGCTGTGGTCTGTGGACGAGGAGGAGTTCAGTTGCTTCCTCTTTCCCATTTTCATTATTTTGCTTTGCTTTTTTTTTTTTTTTTTTTGCTAGGGTTGTTCCTGTTTCTATCCTCCCTTTTCCTCCCTTTTCCTCTCTTCTTTCATTTTGGTACTTTTCTTTTCTTCGGTGTCTTTTTTTTTTTTTGTTTTTTTTTTCTTCCTTTTCCTTTCCTTTTTTCTCCCTTTCTTTTATTTCCTCATTCTGTCCACAATTGGTTTTCTTTTCTTCTCTTTCCTTCCTTTTGTCGTTTGTCGCCCTTTCTTTCGTTTTTTTTTTTTTCTGTCCTTTTTCTTTTCGTTTTGTCATTTTTTTGGTCTTCCTTTTTGTTTTCTTTTCCTTTTCCTTCCTCGCCTAGGTTTTTTAATCTTTGTTTCAAAGTCAGGGCGGGATGGGCGGGTCCCGGGGGCCGGGGGGGGGGGGGCAGCGTGGTGTGGGCTGGGAGGGGCCCTCTCTATCAAGCTCTAGGGTGCATGACCAGCAGGTGCAGCAGCAATCAGCAGCAGCGGGGCCTGGGGGGTCGGTCGGGGCGGCGGCTCGGGGCGCGCCTGGCCTGTGCCCTTCGGCAGCTGGCGGCTGTGGTGTGGGTTGGGCGTGGCTCGTCAATGGTGCTCAGCTCATTCATCATCATTATCATGCTAGCTGGTCATCGCGTGGCGGCGGCTGGCAGCGGGTGGCAGCGTCACCAGTTCCCGCGTGTGGGGGTCAGTGACAAACCCGTGCCAGGCCCCATCGACTAGGGTGCAGGACAGTCGAGGTAATGGGGACTGCGTCAGTTCCCCCGATCTTGCTCCGGGGCGATGTAGGTGGAGGATGGAAAAGACGAGGTAAAGGGAAAGGAGGTTTGAGGGGGAACGTGTTCTCCTTTTCCCTTCCCTGCCCCATACCTCTCCCGCCCCAAGGGGGGGGCTGGGCAACAGTGCGCGCCGGTGGCGGTTGTCAGGGGACCCGTGAGAGGGGGGACAGGCTGGCGCGGACAAAGGGGCGGACGAACCAATGAGAAAGCCGGAATCCGGGCAGGGGGGGGGCCGGGGGATGGGTGGGGGGCGCCGCGACGGCGGGCGGGGTGGAGGCGCGTGGGTGGGTCGGGGGGGAGGGCCTGGGAGGGTGGGGGGCCTCAGGGGGGGAGGGTGTGGGGCGGGGTGAACGGTGGTCCGGGCTGGTGGGGACGGGGGGTGGGCACGTGCTGTGCGAGTGCCGGGGGGAGGCGCGGGGGGGGCTGGAGCTGGTGGACTGGAGGGAGGGGGGGCCTGGTGGGACGGGGGCCGGGGGGGTGGGGGAACGATTGGTGGAGCGTACGTGTGGGCGGTGATGCGAGGGAGTGGGGGAATGGGAGCAGTTAAGAAGGGCCGGTAGGGCTGGGCCAGAGGAATTGATGATACGAAGAGGACACGAGGATGCCTGCCTAGATTAAGACCTAGCGAAGCGTTGGAGGGTAGGGAATGAAGTATGGGGAATTGGTTGTCTTACAGGTCTCTGTTGCAACAGTTCATTACACGCTTCGGGATATCGATTAGTATATGGACCTTGTTTTTTTTTTTTTTTTTTTTTTTTTTTTTTTCCTTCTCTTTTTTGTCCATTTCATTTCCTTCTCACTTTTAATTTCCACAGCAATTTTTTCTCCGAGGGTCTGGTGGTGGGATATAGAACGTGCCCACGACACTGTACAGTAACAGAGGGAGAATCTATGTGCAATGAACTCGGAGTAAAAAAACTAAGGGCAAGGGCAGGGCGCGACGCACTTCCGCATGCATCGCGCAGGCTGGGCCGGACACACAGTAGAGAGAGAAACTCGGGAACAGATACGTAGCACCACACACAGGGGCGGGTGGGACCAGTCCTGTAGGACCGTCCACGTACCTCACACACACACACGGTGTCACAATCACCACACAGTGGTGGCAGCACCATGCCACACACTGCAGACAGTCGACCACTACACGCCGGACACTACACACACACACACACTCGCAGAGGATGCCAGTGGGGGGCGGGCACACAAACACAGCCGTACTAGATCATGAAAGGCATGTGCAGACAGATCAAACCTGCAGAAGATCAGACACAGACAGACTCGTACAGACACACACTCACACACACACACATTGTTATTTTTTTTTTTTTTTTTTCTTTTACACATTACACCCTCTCACCACCACATCACAACACATTTTTTACTCATTTCACAACTCGTAGTCCAGACACACAGATCGCACGCGTGACGGTGGGTGCGCGCGCTTTGCTTTGCCCATCTATTTTTTTTTTTAATGCAGTCAAAGATGACGTAAATAACTTATGGTTGGCTGCAGAACATCGTAACATTGCATATGCAAATGCTCCAAGTTGATTCGTTTAAAAGATCCTCCTTCCGTTCATCTTTTTCTCTCTCTTTCATATTTTTCCAAAAGTCCTCGAGGTTGTAACATCCCCTTGGGTCTCTTTCTTGTATGTATGATAACTGAAATTAGAAGCGGACGGTCAGACAGAAGTCTCTTCTCGCTCCTTCATTACCTTTGCACACTATTCACACACACACACCCACACTAACAACACTACACTTTTTCTATTACATCAAACTCCAACTCAACACACACACGACATTTTTTGGTTATACACCTCCACACATACACACCCACCACCACACACACACGAACTCCCACGAAACACATACATACACACACACTTCACAACACACACATACACCTAAAACCCCACACACGATGACACCACACAACTACACACGTCTATGCACTCCACACACACACCATTATTTACACACACACGACACACCATTTTAACCTCACACATGACATCACACGACCTATACTACATATCATCTACCAATCACACACACACATTTCACTACACCCCTACACACACATACTGTGACATCACACACAACAACAACATTTTTCACTCCATCATTCACACACCCCCACCCACCAATTACTTTTTTTTTATCAACACATTTACCTTTTGATTTTTTTTCTTTTTTTTTACACACACAGACCGTGCGGCACACGCACGCACTATTCTCTCCTCCTCACAATTTCTCACGCACACATGTGACCACGGTCTTCCTTTTTTTACACAACACATTTTTACACACACCCACATATACACTACACACACACACACATTACACAACTTTATACACATTATACACGACACATCACACACACTTCTCTCTCTCTTTTCTCTCCTTGTCTCACTTCTTCTTTTTCTCTCCTCTCGCTTCCTCACGAACACCCAGACCAGAACACCACACACAGAATCAGAAATCCACACTTACACACATTACACACACCCCTCACACATTTTACACCACCATACACAACACACAACACTCCAAATAAAATTAAAAAGTATGCGCGAACCTACACCTTACGTACAGGGAGCGCATTTTGGAACGATTAATAATGATATTTGTGGCAATGCTCATGTATCGTTTAAATGTATGGACTTCTTCTATTCATCTTTCCCATGTCCATTTACGATACCATTTGGCATGGCTTCTTAAAGTCGCTAGGTTCGGTTTGTTTAATGATATATTCTTAATTTGAAAGGCGTACAGGACACATTCGCAGTGGCCGGTGCCTTGTGAATGATGACTGTGTGAAACCCTATTAACAAAACAACTTCAACCAAAACAGAACAAATAAAAACAACATCAAACACTAACACCAATCAACAACAACGACATTCACACACACACCACACAGTCACACACATCACATTACACACACACACACATCACTCACACACTCACTCTCCTCTTTCGCGCTCTCATCTGTTTTCCACCACACAGAGAGGATCATTCTGTGCCCGACAAAACTCTTCCGGTATTTTCTATCGTCAATAAAACATGTTTCTGTGTTTTTTTCCTTTTCTCTTCCCTTGTTTTTTTTTGTTCTTGTCACATTTTTTTTATTTTTATATTTTTTTTATTTTTTT
The DNA here is from genome assembly GCA_016801955.1 of Conus betulinus. Taxonomy (NCBI): domain Eukaryota; kingdom Metazoa; phylum Mollusca; class Gastropoda; order Neogastropoda; family Conidae; genus Conus; species Conus betulinus. The sequence goes on from JADBJO010027609.1 coordinate 5,421, forward strand.
TTTACATTTGATTTTTGTTTTATTTTGTTTCCGCGCGTTCGCGCTGCTGCGCTTGCACGCACGCAACTGGGGCACACGCACTTACACTCACACATCACACACTACACACCAACAACACAAACCAACAACCCACCCATTGATGATATATTCCAGTGGACGCATTTGCGTATTTTCTGTCATGCTATCATTAATAGTTTTTGGCTTAAATTTCGTGGGTAAGCGTAGGGATTTCTTTAAATAATTAGTCGTAAAAGTTATTGGAAAGGAGAGTGTTGTGCTGTGCGCTTGCATCGCTCTCATTAAGATTACGGATTCCCAAGGGTTTCTTTCTTCTTTTTCTTTTCGCCTGTCTGTTCCTTCCTCTGCTTTCTATCCATTCCCTCTCCTGTTTCCACCACCTCATCCACGTTGTCTTCTGTCTGTTTGTCCAGTCGCCGTCTCCCGCCTCCTTCCACCCCGCGGTGTGTGTGGAGTTTGTGGTTTTGTGTCGTTGTTTGTGTGTTGTGTGTTGGGTTGTTGTGTGTGTTGTTGTGTGTTGTGTGTGTGTGTTGTGTTCTCGGGGTCTCTCCTCTCTCTCTCTGGTCACTGTGTTGTCGTTCTTTCTTTTTTCCTGTTGTCTTTGTCCGTCGGTCCTTTTTCTTTTCAGTCTCTTTCTAACTCTGTCTGTCTGTTCTCTCCACGCCTTTCTTTAGTCTGTCCTGTCGTTCTTTCTCCTCACTAGCTCTGTCTGTCTTTTCCTCTCCACGTGGCTCTTGGCTATCTTCTCACTTCAACGCACGCACGCATCGCTGCAACAAACGCGGTTCTTCTCTCTCCCTCTTTCCAGCCTCCCCTCCCTCCCGGCTCTTCTCTTCATTCTCTCCGCATTTCTCCTCCTTCTGTCTCTTTTCTCTTCTTCCTCTCTTCTCAGCTCGCCACTGTTTATAAAAACATGCTTTGAGCTGAGTTTGGGTATGTGTACTACTTCAGACATAAGTCCCCATGCACAGTGGAATCCATGTGAACCTCCTTCGGACGGTCGTTTCCGTGTGCGTGCGATTTTGTTGTGCGTTTTAAAAGCGGTGAATTGCAATTGTTTGTTTGGATTTGTTATGTTATGTTTGATGAATGTAAATATATCCATTTTAACGCAGATGTACTTGGTTTTGAATAAAATCGATGGCTGTTGTTTCAAAGGTTATTTGTTTTAATCATAGACTATATATGGGATCAGTGTTTGAACATTTGCACAGAACTGATCGGTTGGGCGCCTTTACGGTTCTGGGCTTCTCTACGAAGACAAATGAAGGAATGCGCTCTCTTCCCCGGCACTTCCCCCGCCTGTTTCTTTCTACCGCTTGTGTGTTCTGCCTCGCTTCTCTCGTTTGGGGGGGTTCTTCTCTTGTGCTCGTCGCGGGCTTGTCTCTGGTCCTGCTGTCTGCCTCTTCTCTCCTCGGCGCTCTCTGGGTGCTCTGGTCTGCTGTCTCTCCTCTTCTCCCTTCCGCTGTGCGCGCGTCGTGTCATGGTGTGTGTGTGTGTGTGTGTGTGGTTTTGTGTGTGTGTGTGTTGTGTGTTTTTGTGTGATGAGTGAGTGATGGTAATAGAGAGCTGAGAGAGAGAGAGACAGAGAGAGAAGAGTTAAAACGAGAAATAGAGAGGGAGAGAGTTAGTACTCTCTGCGTCCCTGCCTTTTCTGTCTCCGCACGGGCGCGCGCTGTTTTGTCTGTCCGTCTTCTCTCAATCTCGTTCTTCTCTTCTCTGTTCAACCCTTGTCCTTATTTCTTTTTCAGTTCCATTATCTCTCACTCCAGCGCCTCTCTCTCCTTCTTCCCTATCTTCTATGCTCCGCCTTCTTTCATCTTCTTATCTTCTTCCCTGGACCCTTGCGTCTGTTGCCCTATCCTTCGCTCTTTCTCCCTCTTCCCAGTCCCCTTCCCTTTTTTTTTTTCTGGCCCGCTCTTTCTTGGTGTCATTAAAATCATACCGTTCTTGTCCTTCAGCCGAAGCCAGACTAAATACATACCATCTACATGTCCATTACCTTTTTCGCCTAGTTTCCGCGGGGCAATTATCCATACTACCGTATAAGAACGTCTTCCCTCGGGCGCGTGTCTCCCCTTCAAATTTTACTTTACACACGATACATTTTTTTATCAACATCTCACTTCACATCACCACACTTCTCACCTCACACACTTCACTACACGACCGCTCACACTCTTTCAATTTTTAGCACCCTTCCCCTGCCCTCTTTTTCAAGCTCCTCATGTCCCAGCCCATACCTTCTTACCTTCCCTCCTGATTCCGAGATCCTCTCACTCGCCCCCTTCTGCTCCACATGGTCTTCCTCCGCCCCTGCTCTGTCATCATTCCCCGTTCCTAACGCGTTTCTTTCCATCCTTTCGGCGTAGCGAGGGGTTCCATTTTACTCTTACTCTCGCTGCCATAACAGATGTGGATTGTGTCGAGAACGGACTGTGGTATTTTAAGAACCTCTCATCCTGCGTCCGTATTGTTGTGTGGCGTTTTCGTTCCGCCATTGGGCTCTGTTAGCTATAGTGACGTTGGGCATTCAATAGAGGGGAGGGTAATCCCGGTGTGTGTTTTGTTGGGGCATGTTAATATGTCCGCCTGGGTGGTGTCGACCTCAATAATACCCATCCCACCGTTTAATTTTGGTTTGTAGTTATTTGGGTATCATATCATCGTGTTGAGAATTTGATACCTTTCATCATACAATTTTTTTTTTTTTCCCCCCTTCCGCCCGACGTCTCAGGGGATATGAGGATCAGATGGGTCTAGGCTACAGGTAGTCGTGGGTGTTGTTTTTTTGTGAGGAGCGGAGAAGAGGAAGGTTTTCTTAGTTGTTGTGATTTTTTTTTCTTGGGACAGTTTCCCATATTTTTTTCTTGCTTTTTCTTTCTTCATTTTCTTTTTTTGCTGCTCGCCATTCTTCTGTTGCTTTTTTGTTTCTTTCTCCTTTTCCTTCCCCTTCCTCGCACCTGTGTGGCATCCTACTGATACAAACACCCCTCATTCTGTTCATCCCGCCCCTCCCCTCAAGAACAACAAATTCAAAACAAACAATCCCCCACAAAACATAAAAACAAAACAACCAAAAACAAAAATAAATTCTTCCGGTTATCTGATTGCCCGGACACAGCAGACTGAGCCAGGGCACAGCGTCCGGCAACCTGTTACAGAAAATATTACCCGAGGCCGCCAACGGTACTTGTGCGTGTCTATAGACTATAATGAGAAATTCGTTAGTGCAATGTGGGGATATTAAAAATTCATTCTCAGTTACAGACTGCTCTCACCACTTGTGGGCTAGCTGACCATTAGGCATTTTTTGGTGTTAGGAATACATTCTGTGCTTTCTGTTGTGCCGATTGGGCCGGAGGCAGGTGCAGGGAAGAAGGTGGCGACAGTAAAGGAGGGTGTGAACGAAGGGCCAGGGACGGGTGTTGGGCGAGGAAATGACAGAGACAGGGGGAGAACGGGAACAAGGGGGAGCAGTCGGAGAGCCGGAGGGCAGAAAACAACCTCAGGAGGCCCTTTTATGTAGTGTTGTGTTGTTTAACGAAAAGCATGCAATCAACAAGATGGACCGCAGTTTTGAAAACAAAACAATAATGCGGACCTTTAAATCAAAAGTTTAAACGTATGGATCCAAGTGTGTGTCCAATTATCTTTAATGTGATTTATTCGGAGTCAATACTGGAAAAAAGGAGGGGAGTTGCCGTGTGGTGATTTTCATTTTTTTTTGTGTTTTTTTTGCTCCTTTTTTTTTTGTAGTTTTTTTTTCCCTAAAAAAATTTGCAACAGATTTTATATGTGTGCATCCTGGGTTTTTTTTTTTTTTGTGTATCATAGGAATATGTCATTAGAGGAGCACGACTTCAGGGACGGGAAGTAGGTCACGGTGTCAAAACGGAGGAAAAAGTGTGTAAACAGGGCTCGGAGTGGTGAGTGAGGGGGCAATGGTGGGGAGCTAGGAAAGATGTGAAGAGGGGGGGGGGGACCGTGAGGGGGCCTCCTACCGAGGAGGGGTTGGTCGAGGGTTGAGTGGAGTGAGATCAAGTGGGGGGAAGCGCAGCTGTAGTTAAAAAAAAAATAAAAAAAAAAAGGATTGTAGATAAATGTAGCCGAGTGAATATACGTCAGAATGAGGGGGGGTCAAAGGCGGGGGGAGAGGGGGGGGGAATGTATGTTGTTTGTGGCATGTTCAGCATTCTATTTCTGTGGATCTTCTTTTTGTTAACGTAAAGAGAAAATGTGACCGCGGGGGGGGGACAAAAATCACGTGGGTGGCTCTTTTCCCTTCTTTTCACCTACTCTTTTCACTCCCTAGCGAGAGCTTTGTGTTTCATGATGCCAACAGATGTCGTTGATTTGTATAAAACCATGTGATTACTTCTTTTTAGGAGTAGTTGTTTAGTCAGCAATATAATTCCTTCCGTTTTTTTATATAATTCATGACGTGTCTCATGATGGGACGTTTGTTTTCCTGGTAACGAGTTTCATAATAGCCCCGAAGTGTTCTATTGATTGGGTTTTGGTTTGGGTATGCACGTGAAACAATCTGCTTTTTCACCTGTCACACCTACTGGCTACATTCAGTTATCTATGTCATCTCCTATACTTGTCTTGTTGCCTTATAAGTCCCACGGTCAGTGTGCCGTTTGAGGTCCCGATGCCAGTTGGCGTTGTTTGTCTGTTAGGTTTTTTCCGTGTCGAGCTGCAGTGGACGGTGGAAGATTCATCTGGGGTGCATTGCCACGTTATTCAATGGAAGTACAAATCCCGTTCCCCTCTTCGTTCCTGTGCCTGCCTTTTCTTTTTCCTGAACTGAACCAGTGCCGCGGGATGCGGGGTGGACAAGAGCTGGCCACGTTTCGTGGTTGAAAATGATGCCGAACTCCACGAGGGTTGCGATCTTAACGGACTGGCAACGGGCGGGGGGGGGGCTGCGGGCCAACGCGCAAGCGCGCTAACAAGTGGCCCTGGCGGGGCCTCCGCTCGTCACTACTTGGCAGAATGTGTTACATGGGGAGGGTGTAGGATGTGTGGCATTTCTCTGATAGGGCAATGATAGTGTGGGCAGGCGGCTTGAACAGAAATGCTTTCAATGGGCTGTTGTTCTTTTGGCTGGAATGTAAACCTATTATACACACCCACACACACACACTACACACCACACACACACACACACACCCAACACACATAACATTATTATCTATATATATATATATATATATACTATATTATATAGATGTATTAGGATTTAGAATTTGGCTTAACCTGTCTTTTTCATCATGCAGAACAAAAATTGCATGTGCTGAAACTTTTCTTTGAAAAAGACAGCTACATGATCTTTAAAATATCGTTTAAATAACTTTAAATGCAAATTTTTGTGGCCGTTACTTATTCGGTGAAAATCTCTTTCAAACGGGGATGGCTGGGAAAGGCCCCGCAGTGTACTCAATTTACATATTGTATGAGGTTTCTTTATGCTAGCATATGTTCAATTGCCAAGAAAAATGCAGTGTTCAAAGTTTGTCTCAACAACACATACTTACATGACCGACACCCACACGCAAGCACCACATACACCATAATGAGCCGCGCACGTGCAACGCGCGCGCGCGCCGCGCACCACACACACACACACACCACACACACCACACACGCGCGCGCTTCGCGCGCGCACACACAAACCACACACACACACACACACACACACAGACCCACACGTAGGTGCGCGCGCGCTTCGCGCGTCGCGTGCACACACACATACACCATACACACACACACACACACAACACACACACACACACACACACAGCACCACACACCCCACACACACACCACACACACACACACACCACACACACACACACAACACACACACACCACATTGTTGGACCACCATAAAACCACACACTTCACTTAGTGAACAGAATCGACTTGAAAAAAGAGTACTTTGGGGGGGGGGGGGGGCTACAGCAGTCAGGTTTTTTTCCCTCTCAACGACCTGTTTGTATCCATTTCATTTGTGGGAAAATTGAAGATCAACCGTCTTTCAGGCACCACGTGTCTAGCGATTGGCTATTTGCTGCGGTATATTTTTTTTTTCTTTTTTCGGTGTGTGCGCTGTTAGGAACAGTGTGAACACCGCTTGTCCTGTGAAAATTTTGGCATTTTCCGTTCCCACAGCGAACGTTGTGGTTTGGACTCAGGACAGAAGATAGCTGGCGGTGAGTGTCTTGTTTGTGATTTTATCGGCTGTTGCTGCTAGGACTGTGGTTGTTTGCAGACATTAGTTCAGTTATTCGCTGTGTAAGAACCGTAACTTCTGTGGGTTGTTGTTTGTTTTGTTTTTTGTTGTTTGAGAGGTTAGGGAGGATTGTGCCGTGAACGACAGAAGAGGGGGAGAGGAGTGGAGTGAAGAGAGAGAGAGAGAGAGAGAAGGAGATCGGAAGACGAGAGAGAGAGAGAGATGGAGGGAGGGAGTGACCAGAGAGAGAGTAAAGTGAACACAGGAATAAGCACAAGATAAGAGAAGAGGGGATGGGGAGGGAAGAGAAGAAAAGTGTGTGTGTGTGTGTGTGTGTGTTGTGTGTGTGGTGTGGTGTGTGAGTGTGAGAGAGAGAATCGAGATGAGAGAGAGTAGAGCGAGGAAGAGAGAGAGGTTCACAGAGAGAGAGGCATTAGAGACAGAGACGGGAGAGACAGAGAGGAGTTGATGGAGAGGAAATGAGGACCACACACAATGGTGCTACTTTTCATCATGCCCCTAAAAAAAGAGAATATTATGTAAACCAGCAGCTATTGTCCCAGTAGAGAACATATCCCCCTTGCAACAAACGACTGCCCTATAAATAAAAGCACTCACGTATTCACAGACTTCCAGAAGATGGGGAAATCAATGTTGAGAACGAAATCCAATATGCAAGCAGGATAAAGAAAGAAGGAAAAATGAACTACACACATCAGTGAGTGAGCGATAGAGAGATGAGTGAGCGAGAGAGAGTAGAGCTGATGAGTAGAGAGAGAGAGAGAGAGGAGAGAGAGTAGATGGAGAGAGAGAGAGAGAGAGAGGATGAGTTACTTTTTCAGATGACAAAATTCCATGAGCCTCTGGCAGCTGAGTGCTACCAGAGAGGATCCTCTGGACTTTGCAGATGTCAAATGCAGATGAGTCCATGCCACTGCGTATTAGGAAACACATTCATTGATCGCCATCCAGCGCCCCCATTCCCGCATGCGGCGGTAAACTCACTGGGTCCCCCTCCAGCTGCACAAAGCATTGGAATGTACTTTGGGTACCCACCTCCTCGCTAAGCTAGTACTCTCATCACTCCCACCCCCCTTCCCTGCCATAGCTAGGACTATCCAGCACTGGATGTTCGGTTGTCGTCTTGGTGTCCCAGCTCGAATTAGTGTGTCCCGCTATGGTCGGCGGGTATAGCTCTGATTCCTGGCACCCGCATCTCACGCTCGGGTGTCTGTGCCTGCAGGGTAGTGAGAAACAGGGAAGGTGTGGGGATAGGAAAGGTAGGGGTGGCGTAGGGGTTAGGGGCTTCAGAGATACGAGTAAACCTTAAAAAACTTAGATGGAGTGCTGGAGGACGGGATGTGATTGATAATCCTCCATGGGCTGTTTTTTGAAGGTCAGTAGAGTGTGTACATAAAGCACAGAAGAGTGTGCAGTTGTGCCCTTGATTAATCGCCAACAGTGTATGCACGGGGGAGCATTCGCTCAAGGATTGGCATACATGCATTGGCTAATGCACGCATGCACACCAATACACGGATGCATGCATGCATGCATGCAACCCTCGCACGGTTTTTCAACGCCAAGTTGTGGTCTTGTATCAAAACACAAATACGTACACGTCCCCCCCACCCCCCCCGCCCCCCCCTAAACAAAGACATTGGTCTATTGTATGCCTGCCGGTATGCATATGTGTGTGTGTGTGTGTGTTGTGTTTGTTTTGTGTGTTGTGTGTGTGTGTGTGTGCGCGCGCAGCACAGCTACACCACACACCCACTCTCACAAACGTCACGCACACCAACAACATACACTACACCACATCACTACACACAGCACACACACACACACAACCCATCCACACACTCACCCACACACTTTTAATCACTACGAAGTTGACCACAAACTGTAGCCTGAAGATTGGGAAATTTAAGAGATCCCAACAGCTTGTACACTAGTATACGGTTAGTTCATTGGTTAATGTATGGTATTTCCCTTCCAAATGGCTTGTTGTTGGTAAGGGTGTTGTGTACACTCACATAATGGTGGCGCACTTTTTTTTGTCTTTTAGTTGTTAACAAAACGGAACTAGAACAATAGTTGACAGCTCAGCTTCGAGACTATAGATTAGGGATGTGACCTTAGCGAGGCTCCTTCACCGCCAAATGTGTGTGCACTGCTTGGTGACCCATTACCGTTCTCAAAAAACCGATGACTGTGGTCATAATGTGGTTTGAACGTCTTTTTTGTTTCGGGTACTGCTGTAGATACTTGTTTGCAAAACTGCCCCCTCGTCCCATGTTGGATGAAAGATCTCAGTCTTCGCTTGTACAGTCCCCGACGCTCAGACTCCCAGACCGATAGCAGTTTTTACTTACTGTGTGGAGAACCTTCCAGGTCTGGCAAGACACAACATGGTAAACAGCATTCAGATTGAGACAATCATGATGTATGTTAGTATTTGATATATGGATTGCAGGCTATCCTGAAATGCGCGTGTGTCGTCTTTGACCACACCACATTTTTTGGCTGAGCGCGTTCGATCTTTCTCCTCGGTTGTGTTATGTATTTACTCTTTTTTGTTTGGATGTCTGTTTGAGCGCGTGACGTATTTCAAACTATGAAATCCATTCTTGTTTAATAAAGAAAGTTCTCTACTTTTTTTTCACGTATGTGTTTCCAGCAGTAGCTGATTGTGATTTCACGTGTAAAGAGATCCATTAGAAGTGCGTTGCGGTTTTTGTTTGTTTCCAGAAATCTTTGAATTTTAAGTCATATTCATTCTTTAATAGCCATCCTCCCTCTCATAATTGAAACTACTTTTTGCAGATATGATTCATTTCCCTTCAGTGTAGGACACTTAGGTAAATTTCTGGTCCATGGAGAGTTTAGATATTTCTTTCTATTTCCCCTCTGGTGCATGCTGGTCATTCGTCAGCTTGAGTAGGATGCATTATCTGCTTTTGTTAACCTCAGCATCTCTGTGCATAGTATAAACTGTGGTGTTGGCTTATAGGGAAAAGGACCAACAACCTCTGCTAGCCTGCTACGGGGAGATTGATTTTTCCTTTTTAGCAGGCCAGGAAGAAATTATTGCAAAATTCATATCATATGTATTGTCGTGAGTACAATGCTTTAGACCAGTTGGTTAGAAAGTTTTGGGGTGCTCTTACTCCTCTCTCCAACGAGCCTCTCTCTCTCGCTCTCATCTGTCTGTCTGCGTCTGCAAGCACTTGTGCGCTTCATGTGGGTGTGTGTGTGTGTGTTGTGTTGTGTGTGTGTGTGTGCTGTGCGCAGCGCCATTAACATTTTCATAATTATCTTCATGCTGTGTGTTGGCCTCTCCCATGCCTGTGCTAATTCTTTACTGGTTCCTCATGCAACCCAAGCAAATCATACGCAATGTCCCCCGCACCCCTCACCACGCCCCAACCCCCCCCCCCCCCGCCACCACTACCCCCCCCCCACTCACCTCTTATTAATCCAGACCCCTCCCCAAAAGATCTACTTTTTTTTTGCCATAGTCAGTGATTAGTCATTGTGTTTGTCGAGTAATCTGTTTTGTCGTATGGTCTGGCGGAACTAATACCGTTTCCGTTTCTTTATAAGATTTTATAGTCAGAGTAATTTTTTTTCTCTCACAGCGACTTGTATGTAACCATTTCCATTGGAAAAATGAGATCAATCTTCTGTCACCATGTACTAGTGGGTGGATGGCTATTTGCTGCGTAGCGTGTTTTCCTTTCTTATCGATGTGCGTTGTTAGGGAGGTTTGAAGATCGCTTCTCTCTTCCCTTCGGAAAAACGTTGGCGCTGTTCCAACAGCGAACATTGTGGTCAGACAGACAGAAGATGGATGGCTGTGAGTGTTGGTGCTGATTTTATTCGCTGTTGCCCCTGCTGGGATTGTGGTTGTTGCAGACATTAGTTCTGTCATTCGCTGTGTAAAGAACCATACTCTTGGCTGGAGTTTGAAATGTTTGTTTGTGTTAAAGAGGTAGGAGTGTGGTGAACGACAGCAGAAGGGAGGAGGAGCGAGAGGAGAAGGAGAGGAGAAGAGGGGAGGGGAGGGAAGCGGAGGAATGGAGAGAGAGATTGATTTAATGATAAACCAGAATAAACACACAAGGGTGAGAAAGGCAAGGGGTGGTAAGGGATACGAGAGATGAAATTAGAGGAGAGAGGAAAGGAGAGGAGAGGAGAGAGAGAGAGAGAGAGAGAGAGAGAGAGAGAGAGGGAGAGAGAGATTTAATGAGTGGGAAAAGAATAAGCACACACAGTAGATTAGTTTACATCCTGTCCCATGGGCCCTGAAATATATCTGTGTTAACCCAGCAGCTATTGTACAAATATAGAACATACCCATTGCAACAAAGGCTGTCTTATAAATAAAAGCACACGAGTATTCACAGACTTGTGAAAGGATGGGGGAAATCGATGTTGAGAGAGAAATCCAATATGCAAGAAGGTTAAGGAAAGAAAGAAGGACCAAAAAAACTGACACATCAATGCTCCTTTTTTTTTTTGGTCAATGGCTGGAGAGATAGAGAGAGAGAGGAGAGATAGAGAGAGAAAGAGAGGAGAGGCGGTGTGGAAAGAGAAAGAGAAGATGAGACCTTTTCAAATGACAAATTCCAGATGCTCTGCCAGCTGTGTGTGCTACCAAGCCCTCTGGGGTGGAAAACAAGCTTCCTGCAGAATATTGGGCCAACCACTGCATTATACCTTCATGCTCTGGCCACCGGGGGGGCAGCGCCCCCCAGCCTTTTTGCGCTTCACTGGGTCCGGCCACGCAACAAAGCATGGGACTACTCATCTCATCTCCCCCTGCTCTCCCAATGTATGGACTCTCCAGGCACTGTACGTTCGGGGGGGGGGGGGGGGGCGGGCGGGGGGGTGCGTTCACGCTCCAGTGGTGTCCGGGTCGAGAGGATGGCGGGTAGAGTTCTGACCCCTCTGGCTCATTGTGCCTGGTAGGGTAATAGAAAACAGGAAGGTGGTGGTGGGTGGGTGGGGGGTGGGCGGCACTACGAAGGGTGGGTTTGGCGTAGGGGTTCGGGGCTAGAGACGATTGTAGCCCTTAAGAAAATAGATGGGGGTGCTTGAAGAAACGGCAGCGAGTTATGATCCTGCCATGGGCTGTTTTTTGAAGGTTGGAGGAGTGTACCAGAGCAACCACCAGATAGTGGTGGCGGATAAGTGGTCGCGTCCCTTGATTCGTGCGTGGTGAGGACGCTCCACGGTATGTATGCCAACGGGAACATTCGCGGTGTGCACGCACACATGCAACGGCACACCCCTAACACGGAATCAAAACAAGTAGCCCCCCCCCTCCCCCCCGGAAATAAAAAAGACATAGGACGTATGTATGCCCGTCCATGTAAGGCCTGTATGCCTATATATGTACATGATACATATTTATGTATGGTATGTATTATACACACACACACACACACACATCACACACACAGCACAAACCCACACACACACACACACACACACACCACCCACACACACACACACAGCACAACACACACACACAAAGTTGACCACAAACATGTAGCCTTGAAGAAAGCAAGAAATGAGGAGATAGGCCAGCAGCTTTCCCAACTAGAAACTGGTTTGTTCGTTGGTGGATACGGATAGTATCCCCTCAAAGCAGGGGCTGTGTTTCATAGGGTGTTGGTGTACTCATAAGGGTGTTTGCAAAACTCAGGCAAGTGGTGCTGCCATTTTTTTTCTCTTTTAGTTTGTTTACCAAAACTAACCAGTAAAAAACCATAGTAACAACAGGCTTGCAAGAATAGTTGTTAGTGACCTAATAGCCTTCACCCCGGGAGTGTTTGGCACTCTAGGAAATTGTGACCTAGTACCATGTCGTCAGCAAAACAGATGACTGTGTCAGTACTGGTTGGTCGCTTTTGTTTCTGTAATGGCTGTAGATTCGATCTGCACTGAACTATTGCAGTCAATGTTGGAGCATTCAGACTCCCGACTCAGACTCCCGACTCATAGTTTTGTCTTGAGTGAAAGGGGCTGGTCGCGGGTCTCTTCACCACACAGGGTTATCACATTCAGATTGAGACAATCATGATGTATGTTTTTTTTATCTGAACAGCTGTTCAAAATGATTTTTTCGTCTGCGACCTCCCCCGTGCCGGGCAAGGCTTTCTTCCTCTGACGTGAGTGTTAATAATGCGGTAGTCTTAGAGGATAAGAGAGGATTCTGGTATTGCGAGACGGAGGGGGATGGGGGTCGATAGGGAGTGAGCGGCGGCGCCGGACGAGTACTGAGAAGAAGTCGGGAAACGACTGGGAGGAGTTTCCATTCTTGTTTAGAAGAATGGAGGTATTATACCATTTGTTGCGTAGGTTAACCAGTCCTATCACATACTGGAAGTTCAAAACATTAAAAAAAGAAAACTGTAAAAATGATCAAGGAAGGGTTTGGCGAGGTAGGACAGTTTGGGGTGGTAGAGGGTCGTTGTTTCCGGTCCCAAAGGGTCTAGATGTGGGTTAAAGAGCTAAATGAGGGGAAAAAATAAAAACAAAAAATACCGAATTCAAATTATGGAAGATGTGGTGTGTTCTCAAACTGCCAACTTATCCATATGTCTTGGGTTTCCCCTGGTGTCAGGGACATTTCTGATAAATTCTAGCCCAGGTAGGTAATGTGTTAATGTCTGAGCCTGCTAGGTTAATATGGCGTCAGAAATGATAAATATGTCTTGCGGGGTTTTGTGATATGTACAAGGCATACGTTCTGTTTGCTGACAGGGGAAGAAGACCAAGCTCTGCGTGTTGCTGGGAGACTCCCTTTCACATTTTACATCAGAAGAAGATGTTGTTTAATTTTGTCGTGTGTGGATGCTGGACGGGTTTTAGAAAATCGGTGGGAAAAAAATAGGTGGGGGGGGGGGGGTGGTGCATACTCTGTCCTGTCTGTCTGCCTCTGTCTGGCTGATCGGGACTGTCGCCTGTCTTTGAGTGGGTGCATAGTAACGCTGAGTGTGTGTGTTGTGGTGGTGTGTGTGGGTGTGTGTGTGTGATTTGTGTGTGGTGCCGCGCACATCGTGGGTCGCTCTGTCCTGCAGACCCTTCGTGATTATCTCGTGGTTTGGGGTCCGCCATCTCCGAGAATGCCTTTCTAGCTTTCCTGGTTCTTTGGCACGGGCAAAAAGTCATAGAATGGGCCTCAGGTCCACCACTCAGGGACGGATCGAGCTCCAGGCCTACCGTAGGATTCTCACAGTCTTCAAGTCTTTCCTCAATAATCGCCAGGTATAAGTAATGGGAGTCCTTTTGTTCGCCGGCATATTTCATGCTAGGGATTCTTACTTTGGTGCTTCAGGGGGGGGAGGTGGAGAGAGAGCGAGAGAGAGAGTTATAGAGATGAGAGAGAGAGAGAGGAGAGAGAGAGAGATAGAGATATAGAAAGAGACAAGGATGGAGAGGATGTGGAGCACGAGGGCATGTGTGACACTTAGAAGAATGGATAGAGAGCCTCAGGAGCATACTGATACAGGGCCGATCGATCGTCTGTGGGAAAGGTGGACGCAGGTGTTTGGCGACAAGGAAGGACAAGAATTATCATATCTGGTAGAGAATGCAACAACCGTGTCCAGCTCCTTGCAAGGAAAACCGGAAGGTTTTTGTACAACGTGCTCTCAGGCGTAGTGAATGGTAACAACTGCATCGCATGGTTCACGTGTACAAAAGTTTACAAAAACACACACACAACACACAAAGACACAAACAGAGGGGGGTCAGTACAGCATGCAAGACAGAAACCAACCAAACACGGCGAGACCCCACACACAATCACCACACACACACACAACACGCACACCACGACACACACACAGCACACACACACGACAGACAGACAGACGAGACATACACACACCCGACACACAGCACACAACACACCACCACACATGCGGACACACCCACACACACACACACACCCATACACCGGACACACACACTTCAAACACGCACGCACACCCCTATTCGTGCACACAGATACACCATATACAGACAGATTCCACATATGCATACCGGTGACAGGAGCGCGGTGCTGCAGACTGGCGCGCGTTCGACACCACACACACCAAGCAAACACACAACGACGAGGCAGTAGCGACCACACACGGCACACTCGCAGCGCACGCACACAACCACACACACACACATGATAACAGTCAACGCCGGGGGGAGGCGATCACACATTATAGACACCAAGGGCGAGCAACACACACCAACACACACAACACACACACAGAGATAGAGATGATGGGACACAGGAATGCGGAGATAGAAAGGAAGTGGAGGATAGAGAGAGACAGAGAGTGTGTAGGCTGTACAGCAGACAGAGAGTATAAGAGATAATAGAGAGATAGAGAGAGAGAGAGATATTGTAGAGAGATGATCATAGAGATGTAGTGAAGAATGGCGAAGGCAAAGGCCTGGCTATTCATTACAGGTCCTTTGCTTATTTTGGAAGGTTTGTTTAAATAGGTCCCATTGGCCGCCAGGCCTTTTGGTCGGGTACCAGTCCTAGTGCGTCCATTCAAATTGAGCAAAAGAAGAACGACTACATTGTGGTGTACCGTAGGTGCAAACCCGTCAGTCTGCTGTCAATGAGTAGTCCAGCTCCCATGTGTTTGCCGTTGTCTGTCTCTCTAATCTCTCTATCTCTTCTCGTCCTTCCCTCTTTAGTATGTGTGCTTTGGCCAAAACAGGCGAGTGATAAGAGAGAAGAAGAGAGAGAGAGAGAGGGGGGAGAGGAGAGATAGAGAGAGAGGAGAGAGAGAGAGGAAGAGAGATGGAGGTGAGGGAGGGAAGGAGGAAAGAAGAGAAGAAAGCGGGGGGAGA
This sequence comes from Conus betulinus, assembly GCA_016801955.1. NCBI lineage: Eukaryota > Metazoa > Mollusca > Gastropoda > Neogastropoda > Conidae > Conus > Conus betulinus. The sequence continues at coordinate 20,554 of JADBJO010027609.1, forward strand.
GGATCGGAAGAGTAGGATGAAATGGGAGTCGGAAAAGAGGGTGAAGATAAGAATAAAGAAAAAAGGAATAAAACAAAAAGGAATTAAACGGGCGCGATTGTCTTATTCCAAATTGTACAAAGGGAACGGCCTTTATACTTCTGTATCCTCCTGATACATTCATACATACACGCATGCCATACTAATTCATCACGACCAAGCACATCTCGGGGGGGAAATGCTAGCAGCAGATACAACACTCATCGCGCGCTCTATATAGCACACAATGCACACCTCAATGGGACTATCTGCGCGCTGTGCACACACACATCAACACATACGTGGGCAACCGCGGACGGCGGGGGCGGCAACTCAGTATCAATCAGAGGATAGAGAGGATAGAAGAGAGAGAAGGAGAGAGAGAGCATTATCAACACACATTCTAATAAATAAATAACTTTTAGGCTCTGATCTGTCTGAAATCGTCTTCTATGAAAACAAAATCTTAAGGGGGAACGAAACAAACATCAGGACGGGACATATACAACGCACGCTTCGCCGCACAAGACCCCACACGAACACACACACCAATCACACACTCACACACA
>JADBJO010027610.1:0-5000 GCA_016801955.1 Conus betulinus
CAAGGAATCGTTGACGGTCACAGTGGAAACTTGATGTCTGTGCTCTCTGCTTTTAATCCATGTCTTGCCATCCAATTATCACAGTCCATCAAAGTGGCGTCCCTTTGGCTCCAAAAATAGCATCACGTAAATACCGATGGTTCTTCCGCCCAGTGGCGTTGAAATGAAGTGAACCGCGTAGCCCGATGTCTCTCTCTCTCTCTCTCTCTCTCTCTCTCTCTCTCTCTCTCTTATTTTGTCCTCTATCAGCGAAATTGACAATGTGAATGAAGACTGATTTTTAAGCTGGACAGCCATATTCTTCTGTACAAGATGTTTCGCCCTTGAATGTGAAACTACTCCGCAGGCATATTTGGCACTTCACGCACTAATTGGAAGTACTTTTAATTATTGTGGTTTTGTTCTTCGTTTTATTACTGTCATTGTTGTTTGCCGTTATGAGGATGATGATGATGATGATTGTTGTTGCTGTGATTATTATTATTATTGTTATTATTAAGATCATTATCTTTATCATTATTATTATTATTATTATTGTTGTTGTTGTTCTTGTTGTTGTTGTAGGTCTGGTTGTTCTTGTTGTTTATTATTATTATTATTATCATCATCATCATCATCATCATCATCATTAATGTTATTATTATTGTTGTTGTTATGGTTGTTGTTCTTGTTGTTATTATTATCATCATCATCATTATTATCATTATTGTGATGATGATGATGGTGATGATTGTTTGTGTTGTTGTTGTTGTTGTTTCATGCTGTGTCTGTGGGACGACCTTATGCTTCAGGAATTGGTCTTCATTCCCACATGAGGACCCACATCCGCAGATGACCTGCCTCACTACTCATGCGTCGGACATGACGGGAGAATCCATCGTTAATATTATCATTATTATTATTATTATTATTATTATCATCATCATCATCATCATCATCATCATCATCATCATCATCATCATTCTTTATCATTATTATCATGATCATTGTTATTATTATTATCATTATTTCATCATCATCATCATCATCATCATCATCATCATCATCATCATCATCATCATCACCATCATCATCATCTTCATCATTATTATTAATATTATTATTATTATTATTATTGGTGGTGGTAGTAGTGATGATCCTGGTGGCGGTGGCGATGGTGGTCGCGGTATTGTTGTTGTTGTTGTTGTTGTTATTGTCAAATACTATAGCGCAATTCGGTCTTATCAAATAGTCTCCCCCTTTTCAGAGAAGTGGGACTGGGGGATGGGGTGTGGGGTGGCTGGTGTGGGTGGGGGTGGGGGCGGTGTTACGGGTAAACAGCCGCGGTCCAATGAAAATCCATCAGCTGAACTTTAAGGCGAGCATGTTTACGGTCCTGTATCTCTCTCTTGGAGAGCGCATCGCCCACAGATAACCCACGATCAGGAGTCCTGGACATACATTACCCCGTGAAGGCATCGTGCTCTGCGTGTGTGTGTGTGTGTGTGTGTGTGTGTGTGTGTGTGTGTGTGTGTGTGTGTGTGTGTGTGTGTGTGTGTGTGTACGTTTCTGTGTTTGTATGTGTGAGGGAAGGGAGGGAGAGAGGAAGGGGTAGAGAGAGAGATAGACAGACTAGCAGACAGACAGACAGGCGGACAGAAAGGAAGGCAGACAGACAGACAGACAGGCGGACAGAAAGGAAGGCAGACAGACAGACAGACAGGCGGACAGAAAGGAAGGCAGACAGACAGACAGACAGGCGGACAGAAAGGAAAGGCAGACAGACAGACAGACAGGCGGACAGAAAGGAAGGCAGGCAGACAGACAGACAGACAGGCGGACAGAAAGGAAGGCAGGCAGACAGACAGGCGGACAGAAAGGAAGGAAGGCAGACAGACAGACAGAGAGACAGGCGGACAGAAAGGAAGGCAGACAGACAGACAGACAGGCGGACAGAAAGGAAGGCAGGCAGACAGACAGGCGGACAGAAAGGAAGGCAGACAGACAGACAGACAGGCGGACAGAAAGGAAGGCAGACAGACAGACAGACAGGCGGACAGAAAGGAAGGCAGGCAGGAAGGCGGCAGACAGACAGACAGACAGACAGGCGGACAGAAAGGAAGGCAGACAGAAGGCAGGCAGACAGACAGACAGGTGGACAGAGGGAGACAGAAAGGCAGAAGCAGACACACGGTCACAGAGAAAGGTCCATTCCCCCTCTGTGGACCACAACACGTGTGTATCCCACTGATTGTCTCCACACACACACACACACACACCACACACACACACACACACACACACACACACACACACATGCCCGCACGCATGCACGCACGCACACACACACACACACACACATGTACACATGCGCGCGCATGCACTGACGTACACACATGCACATACACACGCGCCTTTGTACGCACATATGCGTGCGCTCTCAGAGAGAGAGAGAGAGAGAGAGAGAGAGAGAGAGAGAGAGAGACTGACACTTTGACACTTTGATATTTTATTGTCCAAAGCATGGGTTTAATAAGCATAGGGGAATGTCATACAAAAACTCTTAACAGCACTGTTACAAATAACTAAGATTAGGTTAGAAGGTCTAGCTAGTTCATGTAGACCTCTCGTTTTCATTTAACCTGCTGTAATCTTGCTATTCTGGATTTCCAAGCCAAGAACAAGAACTTACCCAGGTTGACCATAATTGTTTTCATTGTTTGTTTTCAGCATATTATTCATCTGCTCTTCGATGTCATTTGACTGCATGTTCAGCACCAAGTAACGTTCCCTAATATCGTTATAGACTGGGCATTCAGCTACCACATGGATTTCATTTTCTGTTTTGTCCTGGCAAAAAGGGCACTGTCTACTATGTTCATGATGAGCAAATTTATACTTATGTGCATAGAAGGGTGATACGCCCATCCTGAACCTGGCTAAAAGCACATCTGTACACTGATACCCTTATGATGTCTATGTAGGGCTCCCGGCTAATGCAGCTTTTAAAGCTGTGGTAGACACTGAAATTGTCACTTTCTTGGAGGTGGTTTAGCCACCGCAGCCCAAAATTTGATTTTAGGCGTTCTTTAAGTTCGCGCGTAGAAAGTTCTTCTCATCAGTCACACGCCCCCGAACAACCATACCAAGCCAAAGCCACATTCGCACAACAGCGTTTTCACATGGGTTACCCAGTTCTCACAACCTCTTTCATGCATTGCCAGCAATGATAAATAGGCCATTTTAGAGTATATCGTGTGTCATTCTGCTTCAAAACACGTAGCCAATACTGCACGCATCGTGCTGTGGATTCAATAAAGAGAGGATAACGGCCTAGATCACCATATATCATATCATTCATTGTGAGGGAGTCCTGGGAGGCACATTAATGAAGAGTTTGCATGCGTACAAATGTACCTTTTTCAATTGGGGATTCGCCTTGAAGCCCCACAGCTCTGATGCGTACAGCAAGGACGGAACAATTTGAGAATCAAACAATTTAAAAAAAACACATTGCTGAGTAGCAGCCATACCTTTTTAAGGCTTTAACGATCTGTATGATTCCTCTCTTTGCACGAGACACAAAATCTTCAGTAGCTATATTAAAACTTAGCTTTGTTGAAAAATTTAGACCCAGATACCTATACTTCCCCACCACTTCAATGTAGTCTCCACCTAAGTGCCACACCTCTCTTGCTCCCAAATGCCCTCCCTTGCGGAAAACAACAATTTTGGTTTTGTTTACATTTACTTTAAGGCCAAGTCTTTGACTAGATTGGTGCAATATATTGAGCTGATTTTGTAGGCCTGCTACTGTAGATGACATAAGGGCTAAATCATCAGCGAAAAGCAGGAGGTATAGTTCCACATGGTTTGGCAAAAGTTGTATCCCATGCCTGCCGCCTCTGATTATGTCATTGCAAGTTCATTAATGAAAATAACTGAAGAGGATAGGGCTGCACAAACATCCTTGTTTCAACCCCTGAAGGCATTCAAATAGTCAGTGAGCTGGCCACCGGCACAGCGTACACAAGATTTTATGCTAGCATACATTCCGCGAAGAATATTTAGCATCCTGCCCTGTACACCAGTCTTAGAGAGCACCCTCCAGAGCATTGAATGAGATATAGTATCAAAAGCTTTATAAAAGTCAACAAAAGCAATATATAGTTTGGCGTATTTTGCAAACTGCTTCTCTATGATGGCGTACAAGGCAAAGATATGGTCCACTGTAGAGTGTCCACGCCTGAAGCCTGCTTGAGCATCAGTTATGGCAGAATGTGCCTCTGCCCATTTCATCAGCCTAGCATTCAGAACCCCTGTGAAAACTTTGCTGACACAGCTGAGCAAACTGATTCCCTATAGTTGTCAGGACTGTCTGGGTCCCCTTTTTTTATACAGTGGTACTATAATTGACTTGGTCCATTCTTTAGGGAAGATACCAGTGATGAAAATACGGTTAAAAAGTTTCAACAAAAAGGGGATCACCTGAGACCCGGCTTTCTGTAGAAATTCATTTCATTTATCCATATATCAGGCCCTGCAGACTTTCCACATTTGAGCTTACATAATGCTTGACTCACTTCCTGTTCAGTTATCATGGGGTCCAAAATTTCGTCGAAGTGCTCATAGTCAATAGCCACTTCTTGTTCATCCTCATCAATATCTACACCTAGATTAGAGAGAGAGAGAGAGAGAGAGAGAGAGAGAGAGAGAGAGAGAGAGAGAGAGAGAGAGAGAGAGAGAGAGAGAGAGAGAGAGTTTTATTTTTCCCCCTTTCCTTCTTCTTTCCAACCTTTGGTCCGACAATGACACCACCACCCTACTACAAGGTTGCTCTTGGATAAATGAATAAAAAAACATACAAACAAACAAATGGATAAACGATAAACGAATAAAACAATACTGAAATATATCAATAGATAAAGAAGTAAATACGCCATTTAAAGACGACGTTACACGCCCTTTTACTCTCTGTCCACACATGTGAAATGTGTTCTAAACACACAGCAAACCAGCAC
>JADBJO010027610.1:17500-21139 GCA_016801955.1 Conus betulinus
GTGGTGGTAGATGTGTGTGTGTGTGTGTGTGCGCGCGCGCACGCGCGCGTGTGTGTGTGTGTGTGCGCGCGCGCGCGCGCGCGCGCGTGTGTGTGTGTGTGTGTGTGTGAGTGTGTGTGTGTGTGTGTGTGTGTGTGTGTGTGTGAGTGTCATCCTTTGTATTTGAAGAAAAAAGAAAAGATAGAGGGGACGGGAGAGTGGGATAGAGGGGACGGGAGAGTAGGAACGGGTTTGAGAAACAGTGTATGCATGCTAGGGAGTGGGGTGGGGAGTGTGGAGGGGAGGGTTCAATCCTCCTGTTGACTGAGGTCCCATTCCTTTTGGTTTGTCTTGCTTGTTTCTTTGTTCGCCTCCTCACACGCACGCGCGCGCGCGAATGTGTCTGTCTGTCTGTCTGTCTGTCTGTCTGTCTGTGTCTGTGTCTGTCTAAGTGTGTAGAAGGGAGAGAGAGAGAGAGAGAGAGAGAGAGAGAGAGAGAGAGAGAGAGAGAGAGAAGTGTTGAGCACTCAACAAGACAGTAGAGAGAGAAAGTGAGAGAGATACAGACAGACAGAAGGCAGACAGACAGACAGACAGACAACGTTTTGCCTCGTTTATTACATTTTCCTTTCCTTTCTTTTTATTTCATCTTTTTTTTTTTACTTCATTCCCCCGGAAAAAAAAATGAAGTTTTCAAGAACAGCTTGCCAAAAGATTAGACCGAGCTAGATTAGATTTTTGGTCGTGTATTGTTTGATGAAACATCGTGTATTGTTTGATGAAACATCGTGTATTGTTTGATGAAACATCGTGTATTGTTTGATGAAAACAACGTGTTTTGCTGCTTGATGAAACATCATGTATTGTGTGATGAAACATCGTGTATTGTGTGATGAAACATCGTGTATTGTTTGATGAAACATCGTGTCTTGTTTGATGAAACATCGTGTATTGTTCGATGAAACATCATGTATTGTTTGATGAAATATCGTGTATTGTTCAATGAAACATCGTGTATTGTTTGATGAAATATCGTGTATTGTTTGATGAAACATCATGTATTGTTTGATGAAATATCGTGTATTGTTCGATGAAACATCGTGTATTGTTTGATGAAATATCGTGTATTGTTCGATGAAACATCGTGTATTGTTTGATGAAATATCGTGTATTGTATGATGAAACATCGTGTATTGTGTGATGAAACATCGTGTATTGTGTGATGAAACATCGTGTACTGTTTGATGAAACATCGTGTCTTGTTTGATGAAACATCGTGTATTGTTTTTGATGAAACATCGTGTATTGTTTGATGAAACATCGTGTCTTGTTGTGATGAAACATCGTGTCTTGTTTGATGAAACATCGTATCTTGTTTGATGAAACATCGTGTATTGTTTGATGAAACATCGTGTATTGTTGTGATGAAACAGGGCTAGAAGAGCTGTCCCTCCAAACCAGTCTGAACCCCCCATCCTCTTCCCAATCCACCCTCCCTCAACCGCCCTCTCTCTCTCTCTCTCTCTCTCTCTCTCTCTCTCTCTCTCTCTCTCTCTCTCTCTCTCTCTCTCTCTCTCTCTCTGTTCTGTTCATGTTTGGCACACAAGGTGACCATAGTTTATGCAGAGCAGCTGAAGATGCTGACAGGTCAGGTGAGGGTGAAGTGATCCAAGTCCCCCCCGTCCTGCATCTGTATTACCTTCCTTCTTCTTGTTGCTGGGGGGGGGGGGGGGGGGGTCTGTCTGTCTATCTGTCTGTCTGTCTGTCTGTGTCTGTGTCTGTGTCTGTCTGTGTGTGTTAGATGACTGGGACATAAGGTTTCTGACACTGGACTTTTCTATTGTATAAAGGAAAGAGAAAACTGCTCGTTTGAAAGAAATTGTTAGATTTTTCACATACCTGGGACTTTATGTTTCTAATGGAATTCTTATACTGGAAAGAAACGAACACTGCAGGAATAATCACGAAAGGATATGTTTGATTGGAATTAGTCTGACAGATGTCACGATCTGCCTTTGTAACCCACTGTAATAGAAAAGGATTCTTCTTTAAAACCAGGAATTACCAAATCAGCTCCTTCCATTCGATCTATGAACCATCTGTGCACACATTCAAATGGTTTGAATCACCAGTTCATATGTGGATTCACTTTGTTTCCTATACCACATTTTTTTCCATATCTTCTGATCACCTTTGGAGGAAACAGTTTCCACTGTACAATAATCTGACCAGTCTAAACGTCTGGCGCGTGGTGGCTTTGTTTTCGTTTTCGTTTTTGTTTTCGTTCTTCCATGTTTTGACATTGACTTGGTCATTAGACGTATTTCATTTTTTAATTTCTTTTCTTCTTCAGCCCGTGCAAGTCATCAATTTACACACTGGATGGAGTCTGTTTCGTTATGCTGTGTGATATTATCTTGGAAACAGCTTTACCAACAGCCTAGACATATGAATGAACGAAACAAGGGTTTGAAACAATTTCCTCGAAGTGTCTGATCATGGAGCGACAGTCCTAATGCAAAACATTTTGTGGGAGAAGGCATCTACTTGTGTTGCCAGCAGTTTCGCTGCTGAAGAAGTCCGGATTATTGCCCAGCAAGCAGCTCAAGCAGCGCCCTTTTTCTTGGCATTTTGTGCTCGTCTAGACTGGATTGTTCTGCGAGTTATTTTCTCTTGACTCAGTTACTCCCCTTTTGATGTGCACTGCTACTGAATGATGATGCTCGTCATTTTCGTGCTTTTTCTTGAACAGGAGAGGGTTGTTCTTGTTGGAAACGGTGTTGTGTAAACGATGGTGCATGTGTTTGTCTGGCGGTTTCCAGAGATGGGGACTGGGTGGCTCCTTTGAGATGGATTGTCTCCATGGTCATATTGGACTGCGTTGGGTTGCTCTGCAGCGGCTTGTTGCTCCCGGATGTTCTGGGCTGTGGGATAATAAAGCTGTGAGTTTGGGGCCGTTCATGTGGGCTGTGGAAATCCGTTGAGCAATGTTGTTTCTCCAGTGGGGTTCGTTGAACAATGTTGTTTCTCCAGTGGGGTTCAGTTGAACAATGTTGTTTCTCCAGTAGGTTACAATTGAACAATGTTGTTTCTCCAGTGGGGTTCAGTTGAACAATGTTTTTTCTCCAGTGGGATTCAGTTGAACAATGTTGTTTCTCCAGTGGGGTTCGGTTGAACAGTGTGTTGTTTCTCCAGTGGGGTTCGGTTGAACAATGTTGTTTCTCCAGTGGGGTTCGGTTGAACAATGTTGTTTCTCCAGTGGGGTTCAGTTGAACAATATTGTCTCCAGCTGATATTGTAATCGGAGTCGTAGAGTTCATCTAGATTGTGCTGCTTAAGTCGTCAGCTTCCTCTAAGTAAAAAGAAAAAGCATTTTACAAGAATTGTGAGTCCTCAAACAGTTGGACAAACTAATTACAATACAAAGCATGGCGTGTTTTTTCACCTCTTAGATCATCTTCAAGCAAGAGAAACAATATAGGACAGTATAAACTAAGAACGAGCAATCACTTATCTTCTCAAAATCGGCGCAAGAAAGGCGTTAACTGTGCGACCAAGGCATTGCCCGTTCTTCTTTTGCATTGTCCTTGTTTTTCATCTTGCCTGGAGAAGAGCTAAGAGATCGAAACGTGTCGTGATTTGTCTTGCAATAAGTTTTTT
>JADBJO010027611.1:0-2500 GCA_016801955.1 Conus betulinus
TACTATCTGAAGGTCGTTAAAATTTAACAGTCTGTGCGAATCAGGCAATGATTCGTCTGTGTCACTTCAGAAACAAAGTAGGCTTTGTTGCAGGTCCTTGATTTTCTCACGCACACTTCCAGTTTCTGTGAATTTTTTCCATTTTTAATGCTGTTTTTCTCATCGAGTAAATGCGTGCGTGTGTGTGTGTGTGTGTGTGTGTGTGTGTGTGTGTGTGTGTGTGTGTGTGTGTGTGTGTGCGCGTGCGTGCGTGCGTGCGTACGTGCGTGCGTGCGTGCGTGCGTGTGTGTGTGTGTGTGACTCATGACATTATGTTGATGTTTTTTTTTTCTTTTTCCTCTCATTTTGATGTAACATTTTCTATCAATTTGAGAAAGGCAGGATACGACATAAAACTGGTATAGTTACATAGACATAGATGCGGTCGGCATAGATACAGGTATGGCTGACATGGTACAGGTACGGTGGACAATGATAGAGGATATGACGAGTAACGGATAGGGCAGGCATGGATACAGGTATGGTAGACATGGATACAGGTATGGTGGACATGGATACAGGTGTGGCAGACATGGATACAGGTGTGGTAGACATGGATACAGGTATGGTGAACATGGATACAGGTATGGACATGGATACAGGTGTGATGGACATGGATACAGGTATGGTGACCATGGTATAGGATATTATGAGTAGCAGATAAGGTCGATATGCATACAGGTATGGTAGACATGGATACAGGTGTGGTGTCAGACATGGATACAGGTATGATGGACATGGAGACAGGTATAATGGACAAGGATACACAGGTATGGTGGCCATGGTGTAAGATATTATGAGTAGCATATATGGTCGACACGCATATGTACCATTTTAGTTTTGCATAGATCCCAGTATACTTCTACTGTCTGGAATATTTTGAAAAATCATAATTTAGACAATCTAAATACTTGATTAAAAAATCAAATTCGTCATTTTACTGTCTTTTTTTTTAGTTTGAAAATGTTTAAAAACAAGTAATTATGACTAAAAAAAGCAAAAACAACAGCGGTCCAAAACGTCGACGTCATAGAGCATTCTAGTTCCGTGAGCGTTTCAGTGGTGTCAAAATAGGGGCCTATGTATGAACTTTGCATTCCTTCGGTAAATTAGACCGTCCTTCAAAGTGCGTTTGAAAATTCCATAAACCCACTTTTGGAGTTGTGCCGACTACGTGCGCCGCGTGTGTGTGTGTGCGCGTGTTTGCTCCCCCTGTCTTTCTTTTTATCTCTCTCGGCAGGAAAAAAAAATCATCAAAACAAAAGAAAGCAGTCGGTGGTTTTCTCCTTCCTGTGGTGATAATGAAAACAGCCCATGCTTTGATGATAATGAAAACACCCCATGCTTTGTGCAGATTAACTTACCACTGTGAACGTCCTGTGATAGTGAAAACACTCCATGGTTTGTGCAGATTAACTTACCCCTGTGAACGTCCTGTACCTTGTGCTGCTTAACTTACCGTAACCATCCTGTTCTTTGTGCAGATTAACTAACTCTGTTGGGACGAGGGAGGTATAAGTTTTTTCCACAGTTCTGCATAAACCGTGCCGGGATGTTGTTGGTTGTTGTGGGATGCCTTGACCGTTTACACCTTCTGTTGTCAGTTACTGGTTCAGCCGTCACTGCGTTGTGTTTTGCCACTAACTATTTCCCCCCCCTCACAGTGACTTGCAAGATGGCTGCAGGCTTTAAATATGACCGCCAGGTTTTCACTCCAAAGTTCCGGTCAATGTTCTTTCTTCCCCCTCCCGCTCTCCCCCTCCACACTCCCCCGTCCTTTTTTTTTTTTTTTCATATGTTTACTTCCATTTTTAGATGCCCGCCACGGTGTCAGTCTTGGCATTGATTCACGCTCTCACAAAAAAGAAAGCCTGTGTGTGAGAGCACCAATCAAAGAAGTCGACACATAGGGGCCTGTAAACTAGCCCCCTCCGTAGTAGTGTTCCAACGCCTGTCATTCCTGCCTGCCACATACACAACACAACCCCGCCCGGTTTCTTTCGGTTGCCGCCCCAGCGACCCAGCCCATGGGAAGCAGTCTCTTCCAGGTGGTCTCAAGGCAACACACCAACGGAAACACTGCACCGTGTTCTACCGCACAAAACCAGTTTCAGGCTGCAGGCAAGTTACACAGGCTGCAGGCAAGTTTACACAGGCTGCAGGCAAGTTATACAGGCTGCAGGCAAGTTACACAGGCTGCAGGCACGTTACACAGGCTGCAGGCAAGTTACACAGGCTGATGGCAAGTTACACAGACTGCAGGCAAATTACACAGGCTCCAGGCAAGTTACACAGGCTGCAGGCAAGTTAAACAGGCTGCAGGCATGTTACACACGCTCCAGGCAGGTTACACAGGCTGCAGGCAAGTTACACAGGCTTCAGGCAAGTTACACAGGCTCCAGGCAAGTTACACAGGCTCCAGGCAAGCTACACAGGACTAAACAGATGCACAAGTACACGT
>JADBJO010027611.1:7500-21134 GCA_016801955.1 Conus betulinus
TGTCCCTCCTGTACTACAGTGTGTGTGGAAAGAGATGCCCCTTTCATGCTGCTGTGAACAATATTCTTGTGTGTGCACGCGTGTGTATACATGTCTGTATGTGCGTGAGTGTGTGTCCATGCATGTGTGGGAGAAAGTAATGCCTCCGTCACTCGTGCCACTGGGCGTGTGCATGCATGTGTGCGCGAATGTTGGTGTGTATGTATGCAGGGGTGGGGTGTCATTTTCATGCAGTTGTGCACAATACTCCTTTGCGTGTGTGTGTGTGTGTGGTGTCTACTTGTGCAATGCCTCTACTGTACATGTCAGAATGTGTGATGCCTCTTTCCTGTGTTAAATGTCCGTTCGAGTGTGTGTGCAGTCATGTCTCCGCGTATCTTACCTCTACGTGCTGTGTGTGTACTGTGCAAGCCAGAGAGACACCTCTTTCACCTCTCCGTGTGTGACGTTTCTACTTGCGCATGTGTTATGTCTGTCTTTGCGCATGTTATGCCTGAACATGTGTGTTTGTGTATGCGTACATCAATCATATAGTATGTATTTCATGTCTAAGAGTACAGTATCGTTATACATAGGCCTATGCTGCCTCTGTGTACACAAGCACACGTGCGTACGCCCAGGCACACTTGTGTGTGCATGCGATCACAGCAAACCTTCAGATACATGTGCTGATACCCTTGATTTGAGTTGGCGGGTCCATACTCCAGGTTTACTTAAAAAGAAAATTGATATTGTAAGGGGCATTTCGGACAGAATGTCAAGCGCCAGCACTTAGCACCAGTGTCAGGTCACCGCCTTGTGTTGCAGAACTACCTGAACATTTGCTTTTTGCATCACGGCCTTGATGACAGGCGATACAGACTGAACACCCTAGACTGCTGCTGGCTTTTCTTATTTGGAAAGTCGCCTTTAACTCGTCACAGCTTTTTGCATCACGGCCTTGATGGCAGGCGATACAGACTGAACACCCTAGACTGCTGCTGGCTTTTCTTATTTGGAAAGTCGCCTTTAACTCGTCACAGCTTTTTGCATCAAGGCCTTGATGGCAGGCGATACAGACTGAACACCCTAGACTGCTGCTGGCTTTTCTTATTTGGAAAGTCGCCTTTAACTCGTCACCTGCAGTGTGCCGATGGGAAGAAGAATCGATGCGCATTAAGTGAATGCGAACTCGCCTGTATAGTGACGAGTGTTTCAGGTCTGTTTATTTGAGCAGGGAGATCATCAAGAAGGATTCATGAATATGCCACGACTGCAACTCCTCGTGGGCACGAGGAAGTGATGCATGCAACAATCTTAACTGGAAGTTTCAAGACTTGAGTCACGCACTGATTCTTGGTGCCAATGCCCAAGGGTGAGTGCAATGCTTCTTTTCAAGAGAGCCTGCATACATGCATTCATACATGGCACGTTAAGAGGCTGGATAGAATGTCTCTTTTGCATCAAACTTCCCATTTCCTGTACTCCTAAATGTGAACAGGCTGTATGGCTTGGTCATTTCCCTTCTGCGCCTTGAATAAAAAAAAAAGTGGCATACACTCCCCCCCCCCCCCCCCAAAAAAAAAAAAAAAAAAAAATCGGTTACATAAATACAATCAGACAGTGTGTGTATGGTTTGGATACAGAATGCGTTAAAAGCATTTTTCCTCTGAATCATGTCTGATAGTGAGCGAGTGTCAGACTGTCCCAAACATGTGCAAGGTGAAGACAATGCAAGTGTATTCGTCTACGATATGGCATCGACAACTAGCGTGTGCAGGCACAGGTATCCGTGTCAGTATTAAAAGCCATAGCGTTCCAGGTCTACAAGTGTGGGAAGATGAGAAAGCCAGGCTTCAAGACAAGCTGGAAACAGCAACATTTCAGGAGAAAGAACCCCATGGAACTGCCCAACCAACAGCACTCTTCGTCTGTTGTGTCCAAGTTCTTGTTGAGAATTCATCATTCTCTTCCATCGTTTCTTTCTCTGCTTGTTTGTCCGACTGTTTTTGAATAAATTGGTTTTGTGCAACACTGCTCACAGCAGACAATTTCAGTCCGCCTTTCACTATCGTTATAGATTATATATATCCCTCTCTGCATCAACCTTTATTACTTACTCATTTCAATTTCACTATTCATTTTTTTTGTTGTTGTTCCTTTTGGTTTTGGTTTTCTTTATCATTGCTTTCTTTTCCCAGTTTCTTTTTTCAGTTCCTTTCCTCTGTATCCATTTATTTTTCTTTCTTTGCCACTTTCCAGTTTACTTTTATTCTAAGGTTCATTCTTTGCCACTTTCCAGTTTATTTTTATTCTAAGGTTCATTCTTTGCCACTTTCCAGTTTATTTTTATTCTAAGGTTCATTCTCTGCTTCTTTCCAGTTTATTTTTTATTCTGAAGTGGTTTGTTTGTTTTTAACTTAATTACTCACCCTTTAATAACCTTGTAGTTTTTACTTGAAGAAAGGAAATCTCAGGTGATGCAGAGAAATGTGAACAGTACCTAATGGATAAAGGCTGGTTACTGCCTGGATGGGGCAGAAAGCGTTATCCACAAGCAGCTAGTGACCATTTCGCACACTTCTTCCTGTCAAAAACGTCACAGACTTTTTTCAAGACCCTCATTTCAATGCTCAAGGACTGAAAGCTACAGATCTTATGGAGTAGACACTCCACGGAAGTACGTCTCCTGCAGGCTCATAATGCAACAAGAGATGAGCAGCCACTAACGTGGATCATCAAACAGCATCTTTGCTCTTCTTCCTTGTTCGCTTCCCTCCGATGTCCACTCCAGCTTCTCCGATAAAGGATGCCATTCTCTGCAGGGCACCAACAAGTTTGGTGTCCAGCAGGGCGGCGTTGACCAGACCCCGGTCCGCTCTGCAGCACATCTCTGAAGGAGGTGATCAAACAGCGCCTCTCTCAACTCTTTCTCTTTTGATTGTCTGTCATTTGGGTGAAGGAAAAAAAAAAACATCTTGGCAATGACAAAAATTTCAAGAAAATTCAAGACCACTTCAGCATAATTGTAATCATCAAGGCCCCCAAATCAGGGGTTCCAGTCTCTGTTCTCACATGAACTGTCTTGTTTCACCACAGGAGGAAACGTTGCATGTTACCCTCCTGAGACTGTTGTTGACTACCTGAAGAGTGGGAAAACGAAGCAGTTTATGCAGCTTGCAGTACTCATATTCAGTGTTGTGTCCAGGCTTACCCCCACCATAATTCCTTCCTTCCCCTTCTCCATCAGTTGGCCTTTTTCTCACTTCCTTGCACACCCACCTCCCTCCCTATGCAGAATATTGTTAACGGACTCCTACCCGAGCTTACTTTGTTCACTCACTGATGCAATGTGTCTGTGCAATTTTTCCAACAACGAAAAGGTATGTGTACCTATGAATGACTGGAGGCCTGCTGGTTACCAGCGATGATTGCCTTTAAAATGGCCTACTTTACCTTTCCTGTACAAGGTGAATAACCTTCGTTTTGTTTTTTATCCTGTGGGTGTGCATATACCCATGCATTGTAATGAGGACCATTACTGATTGTTCGATTCTGAACCACAGGGGTGAGTGTACTGTCATACTTTTTATACATCAAAATTAATAATTTTTTTTCTGTATTGGTGGGTGTGCACACATGCATACAACTTAAATGTGATGCTTCTCATAAGGCATGGCAGCGTTCACACCTGCATCATACAGAAAGACTCAAACTTTTCGCTTCTTCCTGTCTTTTAACCCTTCATTTTGTCTTTTCTTTCTTTTTAAATAAAGAACTCACACTTGGACTGAAGATGGATGACACTGATAAAAGTGGTAAAGTTTCTCCCTGGAAAACCATGAACAGTGCAAGTTCTGGTTTGAATGGCTGCCCTAGTACGCCATCGTGCACACCATTCAGGAAAGGATGGCATGAGCAGATTTCTGTTAACATGACGGTTTTTGTTTTCTCTGGTGTTAACCTATACATTAAAGGAGGGTGAAGGGGACGGGATGATAATGAGAGACATGTGAATGTGTTCACATTGATGACCAAGTATACAAAGGATATATCCCCCCCCCCCTCTTTTATTTTCCCCTCTCTCCTTCATTTTCCAAGATCTTTATTCAGATTAACAGGAGCAGGAAAGGGCACTTTCACATCATGTTACAGCTTAGTTTCCTCTGTTACGTTTCTTTCCCATCTGTTTTTTTGTTTGTTTGTTTGTTGTTTGTTTGTTTGTTCATCTTTCCATCAGCATGAATTACTCTGTGAACTGTCCTCTGACCACACATTTCAACCTTGGATTGGCCCCTGTGGTCAGCCAAGCTTTAATGAATATGACTTGGCCTGGCCATATGTTACAAGGTGGTTGCCACTGATGTTCCTTAATGGTGGTTGCCACTGATGTTCCTTAATCTGCATCCCCATTCACCTCCAACCCTTACCTCTCCCCACTACCCAACTTTATAAAGTCTGCAGCAACATCACCGGTTACAGAGTTAGTATGATTACTGTGCAGAGACCCTAGCGGTACTGGTGGTACTAGTGGAAGCAATAGCATTAACCAGCAATATGAGGTGAAGCTCAGAGTGGTACAGGGGTGCCACAGAACCTAGGTGACCAGGCCAGAAAACCAACAAAACCCGATTCTCAGCATCTTGCAGGCTGGAAAGCACAAGCTGGGAGGAAGGGGGGGATGGGGGTTCCTAGATGCGTGTTAAATATGAAGGGGTGAGGTGGCATCTTCAGCCATACTGGACGATATGAACGATCTCCTTACTCCAAATTCGTTCTTGATTCCTTGATCATCACATACCAACACCACTTCCCCTTGTTCTTTGCGCTCGACTTTGATGATGAACTGTCTTCATCCTGACCAATTTCTGGACACTGTCAAGGTTGTACAAACATCCTGACCACATTCTGGGCACTGTCAAGGTTTTACAAGTACATCCTGACCAAATTTCTGGACACTTGTCAATTTTTTTACATGTACATTCTGACCAAACTTCTGCACATTGTCAAGGTTTTACTTGTACATGGCAGAGCAGGAATTGTGAAAGATGGTCCTGATGATGAAAAATCAGTTCTGACTCATCCTAAGGGGGTTGCTTTTACCTGCTGTAAATCAACCCTTTGCGCTTTTTATGCAGGGAAATCCATACAAAGCTGGCCTCTAAAAAGGATAACAAAGAAAGCTGTTTGCCTACTCTCGGTGACACAAAAAAAAAAAAAAATGGACTTATCCTTCACTGGGCCTCGTCTACTTTTGAAACAAGAGTAGGCTGGTGTAGACCAGACCTCTGGTCAGCTCGCAATATGGCAGAAAACCAGAGAATTGGGAAAGCTCAAAGGAATTTTTTCCAGCCCTGAATGGAGCACCACCCCATTTTATTTGGCCAAAGAGGCCATTTTCAGATTTTTAATGAACAGAATTTACAGCCTGAGCCTGAAAAGTGGCACCCCAAGTGGTATCAAAAACAAGACTTTTGCAGCTGAAAAACAGACTGTCTATGATGAATCATTTATATAAGAAATGTACACAATGCAATCCAAGAGTTTGTTCCCCTAGTTCAGCTGAATCATTCCAGGGTTTTTGTGCGTGTGATCATTAATATATCCCACCACTGCATGTAATTGTGGTGACACTGTACTAGTGTACAGTGTTTTGTGTCAAGGTGAAAAAAATAGGAAGAGATCTAGGAAAGGAGCTAGATGGGCCTTGGGTGTGCTGTGCCTGGTTTGAAAAAACAATTACTGTGTGTATGTTATGGTTCATGAAAACTTCACAAGAAGTTTCTCGAGTGTGGTAATGAAAAATTCATACATTTCTATACAAGAGGGATTTGTTATAATTCAATTGTTTGTTGGTGATCGGTTTGGTTTTCTGTTTTACTAGTTATAACTTCACATCATTCCAGTTTTTATCTAGCCCATGTTAGTTGCCTTACACACGCAGTCTGCACTTAACCCAGTATGCATTGTTATGGTTTTCATTATCGAATGTAGTGCTGTTCGTCTTCCTCCAAATGACGCGTGTTCATAGGAACCAACTGTTGGGATAAAGTAAAGTAAAAAAAAAAAATTGATCATGATGGTGCAGAGACGTGTGTGTGTGATTGCATATACTACTTGTTATTACTTTTATGATTATAGCTCTATATTGTTATTAGAGGTCAATTCCACCACTTCTGTATTCTAAACCATTTCCATTTACTGCCGCATATACATCCTCCTTCTCTCTCTCAAAAAGCATATCAAACATTGCTCCCTCTTCCACTTGCATCAGGTATGCTTTTCTTCTTTTTCAATTATTCTGCCCTGTGGACCAATACCTATCTATACATACGGTCTGTGTTTGCTACAGTACCAGTATGTATCCCTCCAAACGAATCACTTGTTCTATGCACAATGACTGTACATACGACAGTTTGACTTTATCCTAGTTGTAACCATACTGTTTGGATAGGCACAGAATTCAGGCACCGTGTGTTTCCCGTCACTGAAGGGGAAGATCAGTGCATGCCATACGTGCACTTGCTTTTTGGAATGTGTGTTTGTTTATTCATCTAGTGTTGTAAGCTGTTTGATCAAATGATCCCTTTTTTTAAATCAGCTGTATCAACGATGATTACATTCATCTTTCTTGCTGACTTGCAAGTGGTATTTCATAGTACGGTTTGTGACCCACATTCAAATTGCAATGTGCTCCTTCAATCCCTTCCCACTTTCCACGCAACAGACACACGCATGCAAACTGCTTCACAGACACACATCCTTGCAATTTGCAGATCTGGTTGGTCACACTTCTAAGGTAACAATCTCTAAATCTCTTTCTGGTATATCATTATCATCACTGTGATCTTTTCTCAACCAACTTTTCAGGCTCAAAATCTGATTACCTCCATCAAAATCCGATTACCTCCACCTCTATCTATCTAGTATCTCACACACATACAAGTTCAGAAAGTGTATCCCACAGCCTAATCAATTTACAGCGTCTGACAAAAATATAGTGACCTTGGCTATGTCGTTTCAGCTGTAGCCATGAAAACAGTTTTATGCTGTATGTCAAAAAAAATGATCCGATACGACACCCCCTTTTCCAACTTTTTTTCTTTAATGTGGTTATTTAGAATATTTTACCAGTCTACTTTTCTTCCATGAAAAAAAAAGGGTGGAAAAAAAACATCTTTTGTATCAATATGTTGATTGAGGAATGCTTGAGGGTATGTGGGTGGATCTGATTTGTGCATGTACCAGTTTGGGCTTTTTCTTTTTGTTTCTTTATTTCATCTCATGATCGCCAAGTCTCACTGAGCTATTATCACCATTTCCAAAACAGGATCAAACACATGTGAACATCTGGGGGTGTTTGCAAGCCTGTACATGTGCACATACAATAGAAAGATGGGGAGCAACTGCCTAAGCACTGGATTTTCTACGACTAATAATGTTGACTCGTCTTCCCACACCCCATGAATGGTGCAAGAACAGTTCACTCATGCAACTTGTTTCTAACAGTCTGGAAACCATTGCATAACCGCACTCCCATACATGTACAGAACATCACAAACACACCTTTAAGTGAAGTCTCAGTCATTATTATCAAATGAAGAAATGCATGCAAAAAAAAAAAGCATTAAGGAAAAAAACCCACAGAGTATTGTGAAATTGTTTAAAATCTACAATAATTCAAGAAAGAAGAATTTTCACAAAAAGATGACCCGCTTCCCGCATCCTACTCAATCCTGATGCAAATCCCATCTCTTGGGGATATATCATTCAATTCCTATGTGTGTGTGTGTGTGTGTTATGTGGGTGGGGGTCCATTTTCACAACAGCTTTTAACATTTGTTGGTGAATGACACTGACAAAGACGATGCAACGAGTTCCATTCTGGTCAGACTATATATTAAGGCTATACCCTAAGCTTCTTTACTTAATGTATCTTAGCGTCAACTTGCCAGACAGACACTAACACCTGCAGTGTTGGCCAGGAAATTTGAACAACACTCTCTATACTTAAGTGAATGATGAATCTCGGCCGTATGGTACTTGAGTCTAGCCCCTAACATACTCAATTCTGGGTAGCTTGATTTTGGACTTTCTAAAATTTACTGATCTGACAGCTCAGGGAGTAAAGAAAGAAAAGAGTGTTACAATTGTCATGACACAAAAGAGTGCAAATGCACAGCAAGGCTTTTGGTGGTGTCATCTCAAAGGAGGTGAGGACGGAAGCAGCGTGATGAAGTCCAAGGTGACCATCAAAATGACAGTATAAAAATGGTGGAAAGGCCTGATCAAGTGTTGCACCAACGTTACAAGCAGATGACGAGTGACTGACGAGTCAATGAGATACACGTAACATTGAAGAGAAGCAAGAGATTCAAATACTTCGGTGAAAAGGCCAACACAAGGCCAGTTATGTCTTCATTCCATTTGAGTTTGCTATCTGTCATCCTATTTTTCAGTCACGAAAGACCAAGTGCTTTCAATCAATATCGGAAGATCAGAGAGAAGTGAACAAAGAAACTGTAATGGAAACATGCATGCTCGTTTCCAATGACAGAAACAGGGTAAGTGAAAAAACTGGAAAGAACAGGCCCATGGACCAAGCCTTGGAGCACACCATACAGCCATAGAACATTAAAAGCAAATCCCCTTTCCATGGGAAGTTGAAGTTAGGACGCCATCAAGAGAAAATAACTCCGAACACCAGTTTTCAGGGAAAAGAAAAAAAGAAAAAAAAAAAAAACCACACATAAACCAATCTTGGATGGTAAAATATTCCAACTGCAAACTTTGGGTACATGTCTGGTCTGTAGATTGTGAAGCACTCTTTACTCATGTTGGTACACTAATGTGAGTTACAGACAGCTGTTCTGCCTTATTTGTACTGTCACAAACAGGTGTACATCAGACCTGCCAACATTATGACATTCTGAAACCAGTGCACTGGACCCCAGGCCTCTTGATGTCATCCACTTACAAACTGTACCTCAAAACTTTAAAGGGTAAGCTTGGGTCAATGATCTTAAAATACAACTTCTTGATTAAGACAGATTCTCACAAGACTTCTGCACAGTTCTGACTGGTGTTTGGTTCGACAGTTCTCCTAACATGTTTGTGACTGATACAGAAATATTTCCACCAAGTTTTTTTCCCCCGCAAGCTGAAGAAGAAGTATCTGGAATTCCCCCCTTCCTGTAACCCCTCGGCCCTGGATCCAACTATCATGACATCCATTATTATTTGTGCAGACTGCAACACATTTTTCTTTCTCTCATGGTTGTGAACTGTATTTCCTTGGACATTTTTTTTTTTGTCTTCATGATCTGTTATTTCCCTTGTTAAGGTTTGTGCCAAGTCTCCGAGACCCCATCGTCATATACCCATCCCATAATGCTCCATATATAAAATGTCCACCAATGCTCTGCATAATTATATGTGTTGATATAAATTCAACCTTACGTCTTATTCCATGTGTGTGTTAAAAAACATTCCGAGTTTCTCTCCACAAAATTTCTGAAGGCACCAATGATTTAAACGTTAGCCTCAAACATAAGGAAGTTCTAGCTTTGTACCATTCTGTGGTTGTGTAGCATTCTTTTCCCGCCCACTTATTTTTTTCAGACTGTTTGCAGAAAACTTAGTGACCATTTGTTGCATCTTTCCCACAGGTAATCAGAGTGAATGGAATGTTGCAAGTTATGCATCAAGTTACCTTTCCATGATCTACATTTGAATAAGCGCAAGTTTAAACACCTCAGCTTCCTCTCTTAATTTTTCAACAGTTTTCTAACAGTTTAGTAGTTCATTCCTCAATTTCTTTTTTTCCCAATAGATACAACTTCTTACTTTCAGAGGAATATCAGATATTGTTTCCATGTTCATGATGTCTTACTAGGTCTTGGAATATATCTCTGTTCATGTCAGACAATAAACATAATTCAGCACTGAAACCATTGAGAATGACATGTAATCAACACTAAACCTGATGCTGTTTCACAACAGATGGTTCAGGGACACAGCAGACTGATCTTGAGAAATGCTGACAAGTCTCCAGGCAGTAGTACGTATCATCTTCAGGTATATTCATATTCAGACAATCTCATAAACCTCCTCTGAAAAAAACATACATGAGCAAGGTCAGCTGTGTGACAGGTCAGTTTCACCTCAGGTATATTCATATTCAGACAATCTCATAAACCTCCTCTGAAACAGACATACATGAGCAAGGTCAGCTGTGTGACAGGTCAGTTTCACCTCAGGTATATTCATATTCAGACAATCTCATAAACCTCCTCTGAAACAGACATACATGAGCAAGGTCAGCTGTGTGACAGGTCAGTTTCACCTCAGGTATATTCATATTCAGACAATCTCGTAAACATCCTCTGAAACAAACATACATGAGCAAGGTCAGCTGTGTGACAGGTCAGTTTCACCTCAGGTATATTCATATTCAGACAATCTCATAAACCTCCTCTGAAAACAAACATACATGAGCAAGGTCAGCTGTGTGACAGGTCAGTTTCAAGTCAATTTCTGTCACTTGAAATAAATGCACCCAGTAGTAAAATTGGCAGCTTAGCAACTTATGTCACATGCAGATCTGTTTCACCTTTCAGCACCAATTCAGTACTCATGGCACAGGTTTTCAATATTTAGAAACAAAAATCAGTATTTGCATTCAACATATCTAATGCTAATGTTTTTTCTGCGTGTAAAATGATAGCATTTTCATTCCGAGAGGAAAACACTTCTTACCTATAACCTACAGACCCTGGCATCTTTCTGTTAACCTTCTGTTTCTACTTTTCCTTGTTTTGAAAATGTTTCACACTCCTCGCTCGTTCAGGAAGTAAGCATGCATACAAACACTCATAATCATTTCTATCTTGTGCCTTTGAATTACACTGATCATCAACATAAACGAAATTAGCTCATATGTAACCAAAACCTCAACTTCATAAGGTTCAAAACCATCATGTCTTTAAATATTACATTCACAGTCAGACCTGTTCATCTAATGTTATCCTTCCAAGGAATCAAATTTGTCACTTTCAGTAAATCAACGAACCATGAATTATTTCAATTTTAATGCTGTTTGATGTGAGGAACAGAGTTCTTGTGTGTGTGTGTGTGTGTGTGTGTGCGTGTGCGTGCATGTCAGAAAGAGAGGTGAGGTGAGGGATAGGTAATAAAACTTATGTTTCACCCAACTTCAACACTTTTCTGGTCTACATTTTACTATCTCACACCCCTTTCAGTTACAATACTTTGAAGATAGTGCAATTTTTTAGAGCGTCTTTTTTTTCTTTAATAACTATTACTATTATTATAATTATCAACATTATTGTTGTTATTGTTAATAAGTATGCTTACAAGAACTGCAGTTAAAACTTTTCTTCAAACACTGGTCCAAAGCCAAGTCGCAATAACTGAGGAGGACTGCTAGGGGAAAGAGAATGGTGGAGAGAAGGGAGGCTGAAGACAAAAAAAAAAAAAAAAGATATTAAAACAAGTATGTATTTTCTGTGTCAGAATAAAAATAAAAAGATACACCCAAAGATGCCTGTGGGACCCAGAGAAGCACTGTCCTTAATTGCTGAACCGACCAGTTGGGAGCAATCACACATTAAATGTGGACTAAATACACAAACAGTGAAATACCAAGCGTTGATAAATAACAAATAAAGAAACAATTGTAAAAAACTTGTGTCTTTTTTGTTTAAAATTTCAGACTCACTTTTCATCGTCAACTTACCCTCCTCCTGATGGGTCTTTTTGTGGGGGCATACTCTCAGTGTAGGCTGATTGCGGCGGAAGCTGTATGCGGAATACGTAGACCTCTGCCCCACTTCGTCCATCAACATGCTCTCATAAGATTCTGTAAAACATGGATCAGTTGCACCAGCACAGAACTGTCCACCCTGAAATCGCTACTGGAATACTTTTCAACAAACATGTGTGTTTTCTACAAAGGGAGAACAAATCTTCTACTTCTTTTTCTCATGTCAGTGTCAGTAGATGAGGAGGCGGGTTGGGGGGGGGGGGCTTCCATCTTGCAAGTTTTTTTTTTTATTACAGCAGGAGGGGAGTTGTTCCATCTTCCAATTTTGTAAAAGCATGGATGTGTGTGTTTGTGCGTGTGTCTGCATGCGTGTTTGTGCAAAAGCTCGCATGCATTTTCATCGACCATCACCACTCATGCTACAGACCATAGAGAGATATCTGATCTTGTAGCAACAACATTAAAACAGTAAGTTCTTTGTACACAAATTACTTTCAAAACTGACTTGTCAGTAAAATTTGCCACGTATTCATACTCTCTCTCTCACTAATTGTGTGTGTGTGTGTGTGTTTGTTTTGTTTTTCCTGTATAAGATGGGGGGGGGGGGGGGGGGGGGGGGAGAGGTATTTATTTTGTTTTAAGAATACTTCAGGGGCTGCAGTCACTGCTCTTGTACCTACATATTGGGCCACCCCAGAGGCAGTGCACCCACGCCGCTCATTCCGACACCCTGTCCACAGCCACAGCCTGGCTGATCCACAGGGAGCAGTCAATGTCAAGTCGTCAAGAGGCAACCACCGGAGGAGGACACTGCACTGCTGCCGAGTCACTTCGGTGGTGTTCAGTGGCGCCTGTTCTGATCTAACATACGCAGGACACCACCTACTAAGCCCCCTACTGACGACAATAATTGCTTAGTCGCGGAGCCGGCGTGAGTGAGTGAGCTCTCCCTCCGGAGGGCGCCACCACGTCCGTCCAACGACAGCCCCCATGGACTCGCCGATACCGGTGACCCGACGGAACCAAACCAAGGCCACAGACGTGGAGAGGACATCGAAAACTGAGGTCACCATGAGAGCAGGGCATGAAGGGCCACAGAATTTGAGACTTTTTTTTTTAAAATGCTGATCGATGAGAATGAGGATGATTAAGATGATGCTACGGATTTCCATTTCGGTCTGAGACTACATGACAGGGCTGTACTCTACGCTTCCTTTCATAATATATCCCGGCGTCAACCAGGCCAGAGATACAGGCACCTGCAGTGTTGGTCAGGAAATTTGAGCAACACTCTCAGAAACGCATCCATGAAGTGGATGAAACTCGACTGTGTGGCCCAGTCTTCCATGACTTCAGCGAGGAACCAGTCGCTGACTAACCACCAGAGGGGACACTGCACAGCCTGCCAATCATGACTTCAGCAAGGAACCAACTCGCTGACTAACCACCAGAGGGGACACTGTACAGCCTGCCAATCATGACTTCAGCGAGGAACCAGTCGCTGACTAACCACCAGAGGGGGCACTGCCCTGCACAGCCTGCCAATCATGACTTCAGCAAGGAACCAGCTCGCTGACTATACAGGCCGACATCTGATCTTGTGCAATACATCCACAAATTCATCCATCAATCAGTGTTTCAAGTTCTCAGCCAGCCAGACTATAATCTGAGCATGCAACCAACAAACGAGTGAAACGACTGGCCGGCTTTTCAAGGTGTTGTGGGTTGGCCAGTCACATGAGGCAGCACTGAAAGACGCAGGCCGATCACTGCCCCACAGCCTCACACTACATTACACAGTGCAACATCACGCTACACTACACAACAAGGTGCTTTACCTGCAGCCTCCTCTTCATTTGGCCTGGACCCT
>JADBJO010027612.1:0-21134 GCA_016801955.1 Conus betulinus
GAAGCTATCTTTTTCACACAATCTGCTCGGCATGTGCCCTATATTCCGCCGGGCTACCACGTTCCACCCCAACATCCCAGGCCGTCTTCCGTATTGCAACTCTCACCATCGCTCGTCCGTTCCGCCCTCGAAACCCGCCGTCTTCAACCCCATTCGCCTCTCTTCCCGTCTCCTCCCCCCAGCTGTTGACCACTGGACTGCTAGCAGCCCATCAAGCTGGCTGATCCGAGCTTTCTTCTTGCATCGTCCCATGTGTATATGTACCCAAAACATTGTCCCCCTTTCCTCTTTTTCAGATGATCGTCGGTTTGTCTTGACCACCCTGCCCTAGGCCTAACTAGATGTTTTGGGGTGCGTGTTTTGTGACTTTCCTTGATGCACTTCCGCTTTTCCCAACCGAGGGCCTTTGGGGGAGGCCTGTTATGGTATTGGGTGCTTCCGCCTCACCACAAGACAAACCACTCTACCATATTGATGGAAAACTCACAGGCATCTTCCGCTATGTTTTGATGAAATCTCTGGCGCCTTTCGGTTGTTCCGATCATGCAACGGATAGGACCCATGGCAGTCTTCCAAGACGACAATGCTCGGCCACATAGGGCCCGGGTGGCCGAAAAACTTCATTGTGCAGGCTGAAGCCGTCATCAACAGGATAATCTTCCCGGCGTATAGTCCCGACCTCAATCCCATCGAGCATATGTGAGGATGAGTTGGGGAGGGACTGGTGAAGGAGAACCATCCACCCCCTCCCAGAGACCAACCCCGCCATGATCGCTCCCAATCGACTTCCAAATGCTGCAACTGGAATGGCAGAGAATCCCTCAGGAGGGTCATCGAAACACTGGTCAACTCGATGGAGCGATGTCGCTCTGCGTGAATGTCCTCGCCAATGGCGGGTGTCCACACACCACTATTGAAATAGTTTGTGAACTGAACGATTTTTGCGAACTTTTGATTTCGAGACCCATCCTCTGTTTAATTGTCTGTAAATCAACAACCGTTTTCATTCGATCCCAATAAATTCAATGTACGTTGGAGAGCAAGATAATGATTAAATCTGTTTTCCCAATTTCAAAATCGTGGCTTTTATTATTAAGGACAATTATGCGGGTACATGTAAACTGTGGCTTAAACTTTATGTGACTAGTAGTACAATATAAAATCTATTACAAATGTAAAGTAACAACAATACCATATTACTTTAATATTACCGGGCGTATGACTGGACCGATGTCATCTTCTGTTGTCTATAAAATCTATAGGAGGAAGAATAGGAAGAAAAAAGGACAAGTGTGCAACTCCTAAGGGGGTGTGGTTAGTCACTTCACTGTGATAAATTCAATGCCTTTGTCACTGCTGTCCCTTAGTCTCTTCTCACAAAAGACCAGCAACCTCACTGGGTTGGTAATGTCCGAACAAATGAAAAATCAAACTGTGCAGATGAATGCAGCCCCTCAACTTGTCAGATTCTACAACGATAACTGTTCTTCAAAGTCTTTTCATACTGGGGCCCATTCAGCAGAGGGCGTCAAAAGACAGACACCCATCATGATGAACATGGGAGCACGACTGAGAGCCATCTCTGCAGGGAGGTCAACAAGAGGGTCCATTGTCTCCACCCAAGCCTTCAGGGGCGTTTCTTCAAGGCGTTTACAAGCCTTTCAATAGGGCTTGTACAAAGCCTTCACGGGGCGTTTTTTCTCAAAGGGCGTTGTGACAAAGCCCTTCAGGGCGTTCTTCAAACCTTCTTCAAAGGCGTTTGAAAAAACAAGAACTTCTCCCAAAGGGCGTGTTCTCGACAAAGCCTTCTTCAGGGCGTTTTACAAAGACGATCTCAAAGGTCTTCCTTTACAAAGACTCTCTGTGTCAGGGCGTGGTTACAATGACGGTTTCAAAGTGCGGTGTGACAAAGCACTGTGTCTTTCACGGGTGTGGTGTTTACACTGACCCTTACAGTGGAGTCTGTTTGTACACGACTTATTCCAACGGCTGTTTACAATTAGATCTCTTTGGTAAGGGCGTCCCTCTCTCTCCTTCGTCTCTCTCTCTATTCTCTACTCTCGTCTTTTTCTTCTTCTTCTCTCAATACACCCTCACCCTATCTACCTTCAGCTCACACAACGGTCTCACTCTTTCTCTCTGGCCTTCTCCCTTCTCCTTCTTCTCACTTCTTCTCTTCGCTCTCTCTTCTCTCTTCAGGTCCTTCGCTCTTCTTCTCCTTCTTCTTCTTCTTCCTAACTGAGATGAGTGACACTGGGCGCCGCTCTCTGAAGAATTATGCTACCAGGGTTCTCCAGATTCTGGTCGTCGTGCAACCCCAAAGTCCTCTGACCTCTGCAAAGATTTCCCTGTTCGTGTCTAACACGCTGTTGTCTAATCCAGGGCGGTGTTGCGTATGAATGCGTTTATACCGTTGTAAATTCGAACTGTGAGTGTGTAATAAAACAAACACAATGGTAATAGCTTATTTTTGCGGAAAAAGCGTGCTTGCCTCCCTCTTCAATTGACCGCTTTCACAAGAGGACTTTGAACCAGTATTCACAAAAAACTGTCAGAGGCAGATGGGGACTGACACTCAACTCCAGTCAGTGTGACGGTGGCTCAGAATACGGAACAACATGTGCCAGAAGATAGAGAATATTGTTTTTAACCTTAAACCACATTCTTCTTACTCAATCAGGACATAGGACTTGTTCTAATGACGATAAGATGAAATAACGTAGGTTAGCCAAAACCATAGTCCGGTACATCAATGAAGACATAGACTTGCTAACGACAGATAGAGAATATGTAGGTAGCCATACCATGTTCTGTACATCAATGAAGACATAGACAATTGTCTAACGACAGAAGAGAATATGTAGGTAAGCCATACCATGTTGTTACATCAATGAAGCCTGGAACCTGTCAGATAGAGAACCAAGTAGGTAGCCACGGCCATGTTTCTGTACATCAATGAAGCCATGGACCTATCAGATATAGAGGGGAGCCGGATCAATAGTCATGTTGCTCGTAGATCGTTGACCCGATCGTAATCTTGGTGAACCCTGGGGGGTTGTGGGTTCGAACCTCCGCCGGGGCGTTTCGGTACTAGGTTGATTTTTCCCTCGGAGTTAACATTGGTTCTGCGGACTTCCATTTCCCATACATGGTCCTTCGAATGAGAGTATAAACCGAGGTTCCGTGTGTGAACTGGCAGGCTCATCACATCTTGCACAGACGTAAAAAGTCCCATCGCCACGTGACATGGTCGTGAAGAGTATTGCCATTTTGGCCGTTGGTACTGGATGACAAGTTTCAACATAGCATGCAACCCTGAGTGAGAAATGGAAAGACTGAAGAAGTAAGGAAAAATGTATCCAGTGATCGGATATTGACGATACTGCCACATTGGAATGACACGGGAAACTACTGAATGAAGCTCCAGTCTGGCAGCTCTTCAGGTCTGCACTACCCAGGTAGGCAGCCCGTGTTATGCGCGAGTGTTTTGATTGTAAAGCGTCTTAGAGCTTGGTCTTCTCTAGCCGAGGAATAGGGCGCTACTATAAGTATTTCATTATTCTTATTCATTAAGTAGGTATGCCACACCATGTTCTGTACCTCCATGAACCATGGACCTGTCTAAAACGACAGACGGAGCGAAATTGTCACTGGGGCTGGGCTATACAAACACGATTTTCTGTTTATATTCACACAGGTAAGGTTTTATTACACACACGCCACACAGGCCACACTTGCTCATTCTTTTCTCTGTGCTGCATCTGTCTCCCCTCTCTCTCTTCTCCTTCCTCTACTCCTCTCTTCCGGCTCTCTCTGTATGCGATCCTCCTCCTCCCTCTGTCTCTTTCTTGTCTCTTTTTTCTACGACTTCTTTTCCTCCTCAAGCGCAGGCCTCACGCCTCACCTTCTTTTTTGTCTTCCTCTTCTTTCTACACACTCTCTCTCTCCGTATCTCTCCCCCCCCTCCCCCAATCGTTCCTGGGGTGAACAGCCTTGATGAGGCCACTCAGATTGTCATTCACTGAAGTCCATTCAGTCGTTCATCAAAGCCCTCCTTTGTTCTGTCGTTCGTGCCATTTATTCACACTTTCAGGGTAGGCGGATCATAGCCCGGTCGAGAGAGAGAAGACCGCTAAGGTTTTCATCGGGGGTGCGGTATCTGCGGTCAAAGTTCGATTCCAATACAGAGCAGTGAACAAAAAGAGCATAGACCACTGTCTAAGCGGAAGGACCCAGGACTTCGACGGATGGAGAATACTTTCCTGCATGTGATGCTCGATTTTATCCTTCATAACAAAGCCCAAGTTTTAATTATTGATGTTGATTTGATGAGGAGATTGAATTTTTTTGTCGTGCAGAAACAGTGTAATAATTTACACATGTTGTTGTTTATTGATTTTTTTCGAAACTTCCCAATATGAGTCCTCCCCTCTTGTCGCTATACTTGTCTTTGCTATTTCTTTTCTTACCACTTTCTCTCTCTTCTGAACTCATTACTCTCCTATCGCTCCTCTCCCTCGCCCTCCTCAGCATCCAGGTTTCTCCCCCAGGGATCTCTCTCTCGCTCATTAGTGTAGTGGCTCTCTCTCTGTATCGGCTCTCTGTCTTATTGCATTGTCCACCCCTGTCCCACCTATTCACTTTGGTACCTTTGTGTATATGGCGTTTATTTGCAGATTTTTCATGGTCCCAGTACGGCTAGACTGAGTAGGCTTGACCCTGAGATTTGATTTTCTTTGTTGCTCATTTATCTTGCAGGATTGCACTCAGTGTATCAATTGTTTGACTACCCTTATTTTGCCGTCACAGGGGGTTTGCTTGTGATATGTAATTTGGTTATTTTTCTTTCCAGCTCAACAGTGATAGTGCCGTGTAGTTTGTGAGGTTTGACTTGGATGGAAAAAAAAAAAAAAAAACGCAACAAGAAACCCCAAAAAGAAAAAAAAGAGCGTGTGATGTTGCCCTTGAAATTGTCACAGAATTTGTCTTTTGTCTGTCTGTCGGTCGGTTTGTCTGTCTGTCAGTCTATCTGTCTAAATGTTCTGTCTCGCTCTTCTCTTTCCTCACGCTCTCTCTCCATATCTCTTCTCTCTGTCTTTCTCTCTGTTTTCTCTAATTCTATATTAAAAAACTGAAGTAGACACCGACTAAACTTTTGACTAACAGATTTGGAACACACAACGAACATCATAGTTTCCGTAAGGAGGATTCCTTTGCAGCACACGAAGTCTGATGGTATGGGGAAGGCAAAGGTGAAGAAACAAACCACCTAAATCATCTGAGGTATTGGTTTTAACTACAACACTAAGCTTCAAACGGCAGGCTGGTCAGAGTGTTGCTGGAAAGGCCAGAAAGACAGTGATCGAAATTCTTCGTACAAAGCAAGGATTAAAATTTATGATCGTTCTTTAGTTTGGATCTATTGTGGTATTTTGATACTCAGATAGCGCCGTGTTTTGACATACGCTGCTGATACCTGGAGACTCAGTGAAAGCAAACCAATGGAAATGTACACACTTTTGCAATCAAGAGATTCTCTAATGTACCTCGTCATTTTTCGAACGAAATGTGCTATGGAGAATCAGGCAGGTTCCGTTTGTTTTTGATTATAAGCTGCGTTAAATGTATTAGGTACTGGTTCAATTCATTCGACTACCTTGAAAAACGTTTTCTTAGACGGCAGATGTCAATGCTCTTCAAAACAAGATGAAATTGGATATTGCAAACTGACATAAAGAACATTCTGATAAGAATCGATTGAAAAATGATTGGGGGAGGGGAGGGGGGGGGGGGGGGGCTGCAGGGGGGAAAGGGCGGGTGGGGTGGGGGGGGGAGGGGAGGTCCTTTTGATCAAGAGTATCAGTTTAATATTATAAATGCTGGCTTAAGCTTATGCTTGGCCTTAAAAACGCCTACATGGATGACATGGTGGTTTTAAAAGCGAAATCTAACTAGGGCGTGTGGCCACAATGAGCCCGTCCCCCCCACCGCCCTTTGGTTTTTTCAAGAGAACCGTTTGAACCTGTGCAGACATTCTGTGCCATGGATGCACATGATAATTTTTGTAAAACAGTGGTCCAGGCCGACAACGAACCCCTCTGGAGTTTTTGTTGAAACAACGCCTGACAGAGAGAGGTGGGATGACTGCCATGTCGCTATTGATGGTTCAGGGGGTGTTGTCATTCTTGACGCTTTTCCAAAGAAACAGCATCAGTTTGATATCACTCTGTCAAGCGCCTTTCGTTCTTTATATATAGGAAAGGTACCGTTGCCGGAAAGGCGCCATTGCGACGTGAGTGTGACTAAATACCGGGGCGTTGGTGCTCTTTTTAGAGGATGCAAGCTTCCTTTTTCACTGAAACAATGTGTTCGTATTCTGACCGCATGAGCTGAACGTCACGCTGAGGGCCGTTTCAGGACGAGCTTTTACTTTTGATAGACGATCCGATTTTACTCCGTTTCACTCATCTTGTCGAAGTGTAGGCCAAACGGGCGGAAACGGCTCGTGGTGTCAGTGCCTTAAGCAGTTTCTTGTAACGCAGTGATCCCCCCTGAGGGTGTGTGTGTGTGTTGTGTGTGTGTGTGTGTGTGTCCCCAAACAGATTAAGGGTTACCTTTTGTAAATGACTATGTTTTGCGCGATCACTTATAACGGACATAAATAAAAAACGAAGAAGAAGACAGACGCGGACAAGAAGACGAAGAAGAAGAAAAAGGAGGAGGAGGTAGGAGAAGAAGAAGAAGAAGAAGAAGATAAGAGGAGGAGGAGGAGAATAAGAAGAAGAACGGAGAAGAAAAGAAAGAGAAGAAGAAAAAGAAGAAGGAGAAGAAGGAAGAAAGAACGAGAAGAAGAAAGAGAGGAAGGAAAAAAGAAAGAAAGAAGTAAGAAGCACGGAGGAAAAAGGAAGGAAGAGGAGAAGAAGAAGAAGAAGAAGAAGAAAAAGAAGAAGAAGAAAAGAAGAAGAAAGACGAGAGAAGAAGAAGAAGAAGAAGCGAGAAGAAGAGGAGAAGAAGAAGACGAAGCAGGAGAAGAAAAAGAAGGGAGAAGAGGAGAAGGAAGAAGAAGAGGACGAAGAAGAAGCTTAGACGATGACGACGACGATGACGATGACGACGACGACGCGACGACGAAGAAGAAGAAGAAGAAAAAAGGAGAAAAAGGAGGAGAAGAAGGAGAAGAAGGAGAAGAAGGGGATGAAGAAGAAAAAGAAGACGAAGGAGAAGAAGGAGAAAAGAAAAATAAGCCAGACGAAGAAGAAAAAGAAGAAGGAGGGAGAAACGACGACGACAACGACGACGACGAGGAAGAA
This sequence comes from Conus betulinus, assembly GCA_016801955.1. Taxonomy (NCBI): domain Eukaryota; kingdom Metazoa; phylum Mollusca; class Gastropoda; order Neogastropoda; family Conidae; genus Conus; species Conus betulinus. The sequence continues at coordinate 7,311 of JADBJO010027612.1, forward strand.
GACGACGACAACGACGACGCCGACGAGAAAAGAAGAAGAAAGAAGAAGAAGGGTGGAAGACGAAGACGAAGAACGAAGAAGAATGAGAAGAAGAACTACACAAGAACAACAACAACAACAAGCAAAAGAAGAATAAGAAAGAAGGATGAATCGGAAAATGCCCAAGACCTAAAAGGAGCTTACAATGATCAAGACTTAAAGATTCCAATCAAAATGAAAGCTCGGAAAAAGATGAATGAACAGAAGAAGAAGAGAAGAAGAAGAAGAAGAATAGAGAAGAAGAGAAAGAATTGAAGAAGAAGAAAACATGTGTGTAGTCTAGCTTGCAATTTTCCACTCTCATTTATATTCCCCATGTCATTTAAATCATGATGAAGCCTTGACCAGAAAGCTGCTTTTGAAGTCTGTAAGGACCTTTTCTCTTCTTTCTCTCTTATTTCTTTCTTTGTCATTTTATATTTTAACGTTCTCTCTCTCTTGCTTTAGGATGTTAGTCAGTACTCCCAGGTGCCCGTTGTCTGCTTTATTGTAGCAGGGTCGGAGAAGAAAAGAAGAAACTGACTTCATGTGTTTCAGCTTGGACAAGTTTTCAACGCACACAAACACACACACACACACACACAAACACACGCATTACACACACACACACCACACACACACACACACACAACCAAACACACACACCCAGGGGCGAGCGCGCGCATGCGCGCATCAAGTCACGCAAGCACGCGCACGCGCACGCGCGCACAAACACACACACACACACACACACACGCGCGCGCGCGCGCGCATATATAAGGTGATTTTGAGTGAAAAAAAATGACACTCGTTACCTTGAAGGGAAATGGCCCACCACCACCAACAAACATCATCACACACACACACACGCACACGCAACACACACACACACACGCACCGCGCGCTCGCGCACACACACACACACACACACACACCACACACACCACACACACACACACACACACACACGCACGCAGCACGCACCCGCACGCACACACAACACACACACACAAAACACACAACACACAAACACGAACGCTGCGCGCGCGCGCGCGCACACACACACACACACGCACACAACACATAACACACGCACACGCGCACACGACACACACACACACCCACCACACACACACCCACACACAATGCACACACACACACACACACACAAACACGCACACTTCACACACACACACAAACACACACCACACACACACCACACACACACACACCTAACACAAAACGGGTACAAGAGATCACAAACAACCACACAAGTTCACGACCACACACGCCGCGCGCCACACACACACCACACTTCCCATCACCTACACACAACCCGCACCCACCCAAAAACAAACAAACAAACACACATCCACACAAACACACCACCACCACCACCACACACCATCATCACACCACTACCACGACTACTTACCAATCCCTTCTACGCCCTACCCTCAACCCACACACCACACACACACACAACACCACCACACACACCCACACACACACACACACCCACAACGCCACATTGCACACACACACACACGCACGCACCACACAACGCGCCCGAGCAAGCACACAGAACCACACACACACACACACACACACACACACACACCACACACACACACGCACCACCACACAACACGTAACGAGATAGACACACACCACACACCACCACACACACACACACACACACACACACACACACACACACGTACACGATTGCATCACACACAACACACCCACACACACACACAAACACACACACACACACACACACCACATACACACACACAGCTTGCCTTGAAAAAACGGCCCCCACGAAACTGAAAAAATCCGATGCCAGTCCTAATGGCATGCAGAACGACGACGAATTCCAGCCACTGTTATACTTTGTGACACCCCGAACGATTGAGGGGCTGCAGACAGACAGACAGACAGACAGACAGACAAGCTTGGAGAGCAAACGAGAGCGTTGAATTTTGAGAGACACGTGTGCACTGCTTCAGGATCAAATAAGTAAAATATGGTATGACGAAACGAGTGCCTGTCGGAAAAGGTTTAGTGGAAAAAAAAAAAAAAAAGCTAGAGATAACAATTAAATAACGGAAAAGACCGTTAGACAGGATCAAAACTGAAAAAACCACACGGGACCAACAAACAGGTCATTATTGCAGAGTTACGGTATGGTGAAATGATAACGCCAAAAGTGCAGTTCTTCGAAGGACAGTCCAGAAAACGTTTCAAGACATTAGATGAAAATTGTCATTGATGTGTGGTCTGCAGATAAGTTTTTAGGAATCAGAAAAAAAAAAATCTCATGGGAGTTGTGCATGAGAGAGGGAGGAAAGCATGGAACAGCATTTTGTTGTGGGGATGCAATAGTGTAGATGTTTCCGTCCAAGCTTTGAGGATTTCCCCAAGCGCAAAATGGTGCGATGCGCACAAGCCTACAGATAATATTGTGTGATACGGTATTGCTGCAAATTGTAACGCCACACATTTTTTTGGGGTGGGGTGGGGGGTGGGGGTGGGTGGTGGGTGGGGTGGGGGGGGGGGGGGGGGTTGTTAATACTCATTTGTAGAGCACACAAGTAAATCTGAAACAAAAAAAAAAAAATAGTGTGACACACCAACAACCAACCCCCCCACCACCACCTACCACCACCACCTCACCACACAACCACTACATACAGCGACTACCAGTAACAAAACAACAACAACCACACAACAACAACGACAACATTAATGATGATGATAACGATGATGAAGATAAGATTCATGATAATGATGTAAAATCAGATGTTTATGGTACTTATTCTGTAATAACCCTAACACAGAAGTAACCAGTTTCATTTTAAAATTGTATATTCTCCAATAAAATTTTCGCTTTAAAAGCTTCTTCAGCACTGGCAACTGTTTATAGAAGCACACTGTATATATATGGTACATTTAACAAGAAAACAGTGTTCAAGAAGCTTTGTACAAATTAGATAAACCCTTTTTCTCGTGCATTCATGTATCAACATTCACACTCACTCTCTTGCCCAACATGTATGAGGATTTCCGTTCATCTTCGTAAACACCGGCGTATGCTTTCTCTCTCTCCCACTCACCACCCTCCCCACTCTCTCCCACTCCCCCCAACGCCACCATCTCCACCAACGCATCAACCTGTTCACCTCCCTCACTTTCTCTCTCTCTCTCTCTCTCTCTCTCTCATCTCTCTCTCTCTCTCTCCATATATCCAACGAACTCACTCATGTTAACTTTAAAATATGTGCACCCGAATTTCCATCCATTCTCGCAACCCACCAATGCAAACTCCAATGTCTTCAGAGGCACAGCACAACAGATCGAAACACATCCTCCAAATAAAGGCAAACAACAACAAACCAACCCAACAAATATGGACAGAATGCTACATGGGGGGATATTGGGAAAAATCAGAGGTGTGTGTGTGTGTGTGTGGTGGGGGGGTGGGGGGGGGGGTGTGGGGGGGGGGTGGTGAGACGGGGGGGGGGGTATAGAGAGGGTTAGGGGGTGGGTGGGGGAAAGGGCGCAGGGGGTACCTGGGGGAGGGGATAGGGGCCGGGGGGGGGGGGGGGGGGGGGGAAGGGGCGGGGGGGGGGGGAGAGGGGCGGGGGGGGGGGGGGGGGGAGGGGGGGGGCAGGGAGAGGGGGCGGGGGCAGAAACTAGGGACGGGAAGGGAGGGGGGGGGGGGGGGGGGGGGGTCCTACAGTGAACAAGATTGGTCTTCTGTACTTTTTTTTCTGTTTTGTAATTTTTTTTTTTCAATTAATTCTATAATCATCTTTTCTGGATCTCTTGCTGTGCAAACTTCCTGCCTTTGTATTGAGCCTTTTCAAAATTTCGTGCCTATGATTACATATCAAGAATGTTTCCTTTCGTGGAAACATATATAATGTATATATAATATCAAAAATACTGTTAAAAGAAGCCTAATAAAAATTCAAAGGTGGCTCAACCCCTTGGGGGGCAACATCTGTTTAAAATAAGGTATTAAAAGGAAGTTTTAAAAACTACAAATATGTGTTTAAATACCTTATTTTAGCAAACACCCACACACACTCACACACACACACACACACAACCACACACACACCACACATATCCTATATATATATATAATATATATATATATATAATATATATATATATATAATCTATGTACATGTTACCAGGACAGGAACAACGGGGAGTTTGGAGTTGTGGACAGACAGAGAAAGAACATGTGGTCAAGACAGATGGCGCTGGAGGAAAAAACCAACCAACCAACCCACCAACCAACCAAAACCAAACCAAACAAACAACACCTAAACGAACGACGCCTCTGGGGAATCATGCTATGGAAAACTGTATTGTGACTGGACAACATGTTTACGGTTACCATTTCTAGAACTTAACTCCCCTACATTTGTGGAAAAGATGAATACATTAGCGATAAAAAAAACCTTCTCCTTTGCTTTTTAATGAAAAAAAGAATGTATGTACTCGGCCAGCACCATACCCAAAACACACAGACACACACACACACACACACACCACACACACACACACACACACACACACACACAACACCCCACAGACACACAGACACACAGACACACAGACACAGACACACACACAGACGCAGGACACACACACAAATACACATACACAGACAGAGACAGGACAGACCGAACAGCAGACACACACACCCACACACCAGCACACAACACACACCACACACACACCACACACACAAACATATATGTGTGTGTACACACTCATATGTGCATATAGCATGCCAGGTGTATTTTAGATGTCAATGGTATATGTACGTTGCTCTGGTTTTTTTGTGTTATATCCTATTTTGGTTGTTGTTGTTGTTATTTGTTTGTTTGCTGGGTGTGTTTTTTTTTTTTTTTTTTTTTTTTTGATGGCTTGATGTAAAAAAGCAATGATTGTGCTTATTCAATGTCCCATAAGTAAATAAAATTTTGACTTGACTTGACTCCTTGACAACACACACAACACACCACACACACACACACACACACACATTGAAAGCGGTGTCCTCATGTCAGCTGCAGTTTTCCCAGCACTGTCTTGTAATCAATTGTTGTTTGTTACGGCAGCAGCATCTTCTTTGAATCATTACTTTCGTTTTTTCTTATTTCCCCCCATGAATGACATCTACCACTTTTGGAGGACGATGCGATGGCAGCGCTGTTAGTGTTTTGGTGTCTTTCTATATTTTTTTTCTCATTAATGATTTGATTATTTCCTATATTAACTGTGTTAAAAAAGCGTGGTGTGTGTGTGTGGTGTGTGTGTGGTGTGTGTGGAGAGGAAACGAGGGGTGGGAATGGAGGAGTGTGGGGAGGATTGACGCCACCAATAAGAATTCGCATCTAGCGGGCCTACGTCACTTGCTTGGTGTCAGCATGTCGGCAAACTGCAAACATACAAAAACATGCGGGGCGCGCGCGCGTACACACACACACACACACCACACACACACACCCACACACACACACATACACACACACACACACACACACACCCGACAAACCTTGTGTCAACGATATAGATTACAGCACGTCTGGGGAAATCAGGTACATTTAGGTTGTTGTTATCGTTCGCCTGGAGTTCATAATCGCGAACGCTGGAAAAACGTTTTATTGAACTTGTGGAAGACACTAAAGAACGAAAGCACACCCGAGCTCAAATTTTTATGCCACAGTTGCTAGCACCGAATACAAACAGGCGGCTTATTTGGAGCAACACATTGACACAGATTGCAGGACGAGCACTGCACAAGATTACGAATAAACGCCCATAGGCCGTTATACCAACCAACACGACAGAGAAGACAGATTATGCACGACATTCGCCACGTCGTTGAGGACGAGCTACATTTTCTCGATGACAACAACGTTTAGACCTGATGACAAGGATCACAAGAAAGGTTTTCCACCACAGACAAACATGACAAAACCCTCGGAGCTCAGGTTATTGGACTGCTTGCAACCTGTACTTGCCAGTATAATCCTGTTGTGTTTTTTCTCTCGGAGACAGAAAAATTCAATCAGACCCTGATGCACGCTATGCTTTTTCTTTCTGCTGTTAATTTTACGTTGCAAGATGTGATAATGATGGAATTTGTATGATTGAATGTCTGAACTTGATCATCTGTGCTCCATAAAAACCTCTGGTTTTCCATATGGCTAAATAAAGTATCTTTCTTGTTCTGTGTTCACCCGCCGCGAACACACACCATTTTTGCGTGTGCTCGCGCGCGCGGCGCGCACACACACAAAGAGAGAGAAACATCCAACTGACTAAGACGGGCAGGGCGTGGTGGTTGGGGAATTAGGAGCGGGGGTGGAATTGGGTGGGGTGGGGGGGGGGGGAAGTGGGGGGGGGGGGGAAATTGACAGGGGGGGGGGGGGGTGGGGGGGGGGGGGAAGGGAAGGCACAGTGTCACAAGCAGAAGCTGATTGATGAAGCATACACACCGTGCGGCCCGCCTTGGCCGTGTCCATCATCAGTCCCCAGTAAGTATAAACTGTACGGTCAGCTCCTCTCTCCACACCATACCGGTCCTCCCCTCTAACCACACGCCCTCCTCCTCTTGTCGCTCTCTCCCTCCACACAACACCCACCAAAAAACCTTCACCGTCCTCTTCCCGGCCCTCCTCTCCTTGCCCCACGCCTGCGCCGGGGACCGCGTGCCTCGTTGCCATGGTTTCACGCGCTTCTAGAGGGCCAGTTCTCGCGATGGTGATTACGGGCGCGGGGGTCCCACACCCCCTTTTTTCCTCCTCCTCCTCCTCCTCCTCCTCCTCCCCCCTCCTACTTCCAACCTCCCCTCCAAAAATTCCTCCACCTCCTCCTCTTCCTCCCTGACCCGCCAAAGCAGAATCAATGGGGGAAGTCGCGTGGGCGCACATCTGTAATGGGATACGGTGTTTTTGTTTCACAAGCAGAGGCGCACTTCACACTGATTTCTGTCCTTGTGCGTTTTGAAATGAAATACAGCCAATTGCGGGCAGGTTTTCAACGTATGTCTATCCGCTCTGTCTGTCTGTCCACACTGTGTCTGTCTGTCTGTCTCTGGCTGCTCGTGTTTTGTGCGAGAGAGAGAGGAGCTGGTGGTATTGGCTTTGTCTTTTCTCCGGGCGAGAGATTTATGTTCTCCAGTTGTTGCGTGCGAAGAGGGCGAGTGTTCATGTGCGTTTAGTTTCGTTTTTTTTCACTCGCTGTGTGGTGGTGTTGCGTCGACTTGCTTTAGCACGTGGTCATCGTAGTGGACGCGTGTGAATTTGGCTAGTCATTGGGCTGGGCTTTGGCTGGCCTTTTCGGTCTTTTCTTTCTTTCATGTTTTTTTTCTTACTTTCGCCTCTTGCCTCAGGCTATGCGTACACGTTTTTCCCCTTTCTGTTTAAAGTGCTGGATTTAATCCCAGTGGACATTTCGATGTGTTTCATGAAAAGTTACAACGTGCTTTTAGGTCCTTTTCTTGGTTTGAAAAATGTGGTTCGTTCGTTTTACTGCGTGGACTAGGTGACTAACTGGATTGACATTTACTTGGAATACGGAATTTACGGGACTTAGGAGGGATAAGAAAAAAGAATAACAAAACAAAACAGGCCGCCTCCCCAGCAATATTCCACTTCCCCAGTGGAACTGAGAGTCATTCGTGTTATCAACCGGATCCGATTTGGTGGGGTGCCGTGCTCTTGCGCTGTGCTGTGTGCTCTTACTTTGAACTCAGTCAGACCTCTTCAACGTTTTGGGGAACAGCTCTGTTACATTTGTTTTTATTTTATTTTATTTTAATTTTGTGTCAGTTCTGGGAATAGCGACTGCAAGGCGGCGCTCCGTTTGGAAGAAAAAAAAAAGAGAAAAACGACAACAGCAGCAGCAGCAACAACAACAACAACAATAGAAACAGCAACAACAACGTGATAAACAGGTCTGTCAACACCTATGTAAGAGTATTGATGTAAGGACACAGTGTGAGTGTAAAATAAGCTGTCTTTGCATTGGGACTATGTAAGAGTATTGATGTAAGGACACAGTGTGAGTGAAATAAGCTGTCTTTGCATTGGGGACTATGTAAGAGTATTGATGTAAGGACACAGTGTGTATGTGACATAAGCTGTTTTTTGCATTGGGGTCTATGTAAGAGTATTGATGTAAGGACACAGTGTGAGTGAAATAAGCTGTCTTTGCATTGGGGACTATGTAAGAGTATTGATGTAAGGACACAGTGTGAGTGAAATAAGCTGTTTTTTGCATTGGGGACTATGTAAGAGTATTGATGTAAGGACACAGTGTGAGTGAAATAAGCTGTCTTTGGCATTGGGGACTGACATCAACTTCTTTCCATCGTGGGCAATCACAGTGAAGCAATTTCTGGGGAGGCGTCTCTGTTTCAGATGACCTATCCGCGCCTTGTGTTCACAGCACTGACCTCTAACATACGCGCCCGTTGATCTTGGATGTGATCACGTTGTACAGTCCGGCCAAGTGCTGGACGTAATGTGTTGGTCATTTTAACCCTTGTTTCCTTGGCACTGGACATCACAGTCACCGTCACCTGTAAATTCTGACTGTACAATTCAATTTTCAAACCCCCCCACCATTGCATCGTTGTGGTTGAGGGTTGAAGGTTGCATTGTGGGTTTGTAGATCTCGCAAGACGTGACGTGTTTCATGCTTGTTTCCACGAATGTGAAGGCCTCACTATTCCCCCTGAAAATGGAACGTTTAATGCTGCCATAGCTGCTACCAAAGCCCTGGTTCACTAGTTGGAAGGAGTGAACCTTCAGCTAGCTCGCTACCTCAGACAGCGGCTGGGTCCTAGCATCGTTTAGCCTGCATTGTGTGACTGGTGCTTCTCCTCCTGGAGTTCTGACTTGGGAAATAACGGCGCGTCGAGACCCCCGTGGGACCCGGCAGTAACGAGACAGTCACGAGCACGCGACACACGCGGTGACTGACGTCGTCGTCTCCGCAACTGACGAGGTAAGGATCGGCTGAGGCAGCGTTTGCGTGTTTCAAATCACTTCCTGATTTGTTAAAAGATTTCTCTAATTAACCTTTGTTACGCTAAGAGAGCACGCCCTCTCTCTTTACGAAGACAGTGTCTTACTGGTCTGACCGAGAATTTGTGATCTGTCCACTTTTGGTGTATGTTTCTGTATCCGTCTGTTTGTGTCTGTGTTCTGTCCCGTTTATATCTGTCTGTGTGTCTGTCTATGTGTGTGTGTTGTGTGTGTTGTGTGTGTGTGTGGTGTGTGTGTATGTGTGTGTGTGTGTGTGTCTCTCTTCCCTCTCTCTCACTCTCTCTTTTTACTTATCTCTCTCTCTCACTCACTCACTCACTCTGTCTCTAGCTTTTAGCTTATTATTTCTTTTACATTAATGCAATTAACGCTTGTGACAGCTATGATCAACGCAAACAGCGTTTTGAGCCGTGTGTTGAACATAAACCACCGTTAATAGACCCTAGTCACTTTCAGTGTATGTCTGTATGCTTGTCTGTCATCCATCTCTCTTACCCACTATCTATCTGCCTCTCTCTCTCTAAACTCTCTCTCTCTTTCTGTCCATCTATCTAATTGCCTGCCTATCTCTCTCTGTCTATCTATTTATCTATCTATCTGTCTTTCTGTCGGTCTATCTGTCTTGTCTGTCTCTATCTTTGTTTTTCTGTATTTTATCTATCTGCCTGTCTGTATATCTGTCTGTCTGTCTGACTGTCCATCTGTCCACGTGCCTAACTACCTACGTACCCATCTATCTGTTTAATTTGCCTGTCCATCTGTCCTGTTCGCCCCGTCTATCTGTCTACTTGTAGCGCGCGCGCGCATATGTATGTGTGGTCCATCGGTCTATATATCTATTCCGTCTATCTATCCTTCTATCTATCTTGCTGTCTGCCTGTCTACCTATCTATCTATCTAGTGATATGTCTCTCCCCACCTCTCCCTCCCACCTCTCTCCTCTCTCTCTCTACTTTTTTCTTACCCCCATCTCTCTGTCTCTCACTCTGTTTTTTATTTTTCCTAAGCTGTAAGCCTACTTCAGTCTTCTGATTCAGTGTCATTAACTGCTGTGACAGCGGTCTAAAAAACGCAAACAGCGTTTTTTGAGCCGTGTGTTGAACATAGACCACAGCCTGTAATACACCCGAGTCACTTTCAAGAAAAGAGTTTGACAATCAATGCAGTTGATGGTTTTATTTGACAGATCGTCATTAAAGAAACAAATCCAGTCATGAAAATAAAGGATAGAAACCTCACACCATGAACAGCCGGCCATAGAAAGAGTGGAAGCGTCATGAATTATTGATTAGTGGTGTGTGTGTGTGTGTGGTGTGTGTTGTGTGTAGTGTGTGTGTGTTGGGTGTGGTTGGGGTGTGTGGTGCGCGCGTGCGCGTGCGCCTACGAATGTGCTCTTGTGTGTGCGTGATTTTTGGTATGTATAAAATTGAATAGACTACAGACACTTCGGGACTAAATTAAACACACAGATCGAACTTTCATGCAGGAAATAATAAAACTAAGAGGAAAAACAGAAATAGGAAGAGGAAACTGGAGAGGGGGGGGGGGGGGGGGGTGGGGGGGGGTGGGGGGGGGGGGGGGGGGGGGGGGGGGGGGGGGGGGGGGGGGGGGGCGGGGGGGCGGGTTGGGGGGGGGGGTGTGGGGGGGGGGGGGGGGGGGGGGGGGGGGGGTGGGGGGGGGGGGGGGGGGGGGGGGGGGGGGGGGGGGGGGGGGGGGGGGGGGGGGGGGGGGGGGGGGGGGGTGGGGGGGGTGGGTGGGGGGGGGGGGGGGGGGGGGGGGGGGGGGGGGGGGGGGGGGGGGGTGGGTGGGGGGGGAATCGTCCGAAGCGGGAAAGGATAGGGACAGAGGGGGGGGGGGGGGGGGGGGGGGGGGGGGGGGGGGGGGGGGGGGGGGGGGGGGTGGGGGGGGGGGGGGGGGGGGGGGGTGGGGGGGGGGGGGGGGTGTGGGGGGGGGGTGGGGGGGGGGGGGGGGGGGGGGGGGGGGGGGGGGGGTGGGGGGGGGGGGGGGGGGGGGGGGGGGGGGGGGGGGGGGGGGGGGGGGGGGGGGGGGGGGGGGGTGGGGGGGGGGGGGGGGGGGGGGGGGGGGGGGGGGGGGGGGGGAGGGAGGGGGGGGGGGGGGGTGGTGGGGGGGGGGGTGGTGGGGAGGGGGGGGGGGGGGGAGTGGGGGGGGGGGGGGTATGGGGTGGGGGGGGGGGGGGGGGGGGGGGGGGGGGGGGGGGGGGGGGATGGGGGGGGGGGGGGGGGGGGGGTGGGGGGGGGGGGGGGGGGGGGGGGGGGGGCCAGGGCATGTGGAATGGGGTGGAATATGGGAGGAAGGCACTTTGGGGTAAGAGAGGGGCTGTTAGATTGATAAAAAACTGAAAAAAACGGTACAACCAAAAATAACCCATGTTCCTATCACGCTAAGGCGCGTCCACACCCATACACACGCCAGATGACACACACACGCACGCACACGCACGCTCACATACACAGCTCCCACGAACGTGACAGACGACAGAACAGACAACAACCACCCACACCCACCACACACACAACACACACCCACCCACACACACCACAACACACACACACACCACACAACAACACTCACGACACCCATACCCACACAACATACTCTACATACGCTCATACAACACCCAATCACACGCTCCAGAACTCGCGCGCCGCGGCGCACCACACACCACACACACACCACACCTACACACACAACACCCACACACAACGGCTCGCGCTGCTCCGTACTCACTCACTCCACCACTCACGGCGACCCACCCACCCCACGCAACTCCACGCAGCAACTCCATCGCTCGCACGCACGCACGCACGCATCGCCCAACACCACACACCACACCAACACACACACACACCACACACAATACGCACACACACCACACACACAATACGCCTTGTCTGCGACAACATCAATCAAAGAACTCCTGCTGTTCCATTTCCAACTCTTCACAATCCTTATACAGTTGCCAAGACGTGCTTGCTTTGGGTTTGTTTGTTGGTTGTTGGTTTGCTTCCATGCTTTTTTTGTTTGCTTACCAAGGATCGGAACCTGACACACGAAGATGACTGAGTTGAAGGCATACCTGGCCCTTTCAGTCATCGGTTTGGTTATCGGATGTAGTGCATCAACAAGTGTGTCAAGAACTCCTTTTCATGACCCAGACGTGGGCGGGCCTGCCGACGCAAGCATCCTCTTGTCTTCCTCCGTCTCCGTATCTTTTTTGTTTTTCCGTGTGTCTTTCTTTTCCTCTCACTGGAAGAAAGTCAATACCGCATGCTTTTAAAACGGCTGACATGAGTCCCTGTCCTCCACGTTTCTTATGCTGTTAGGCGTTGTTTGTTGTATAGAGGTTGTCTGTTGATTTATGTGTGTGTGTATTTATTTATGTATGTATTATGTATGTGCATTGTTGTTGATTTTACAAGTTGATGCCATTAAAGTATTGAATGTAATGTATGTATGTAGTATGAGATATGTATGCGTTGTAATGTATATATGGTGTATTATGTATGTAGGGGGGTATGTACGTCCGTCGTAGGATGTATTTGAATATATCCTTAATCTATCAACCTTCCATTTGTCTATTAATACTCAGTCTACCGAATTCTGTCTGCTGTTCAGATTGTCTATTTACTCTGTCATCTACTTATCTACTATCTGTCAGTGTGCCCCCCGCTTGCTTGTCTGACTACGTGCTTACTACCTGCCTACCTACCTTCCTGAACTATCTACCCTACCATTCTATTGATCACTTCTATTTATCTTATCTCTACATCTGCTGTCTGAACTGTCTGTCTGCTGTTCCTCTAAGTAATCGTCATTAGCCCATCGGCTACTTCCAATATATCAGCTATGCTTTACCTGTCTGCTGTCTGTCTTTCTTTCTATCTCTGTCTCTCCTCTCTGATTTATCATCGGTATTCACCATCGGCTACTGTTGTTCTGTACACGACTAGGCTCTAGCCTGTCTGTCTGTCTCTCTCCCTCTGACTTATCATGCTAGTCGACCATCGCTACTGTTGCTACAGTATACAGTCTATGGCCCTATCTGCCGTCTGGTCTATTCTATTTGTCCCTCTCTTTTTCTCTTGCTCTCTGTCCTCCCCTCTCAGAGTTATCACATCGTGTTATGAACCATTTTCTACTGTTTCCACTAGTGTACGCTGGCTCATAACCTGTCTTCCTTTCCTTGTGTCGTGCCAAGTTATCGTTATTGACCATCGGATATTTTGTGCTGACAGTATACAGCTTTTGTTTCTACCTGTCGTCAGGCTCTGCAGTCAGTCTGTCTGCTACTCTCACAGTTTCAGCGTTATTGACATCTGTTCCTGTTGGCCACAGTGTACAGCTATATATACGCTCCTACTTCTGTCATGTTCTCTGAGAGGTTATCGTTATTACCATGGCTACTGTTGGCCACATGTACAGGCCATGCTGATCTACAGCTCCCTGACCTGGCTCGGACTGATTCAGCGGCCAGTCACACATCTGTCAGAATTCATCACTCACATCTGTCAATTCATCCCCACATCTGTCCATAATTCATTCCCACCACCATCTTTCGAATTCATCCACCACATCTGTCAAATTCCCTCCAACCACATGGCTCTGTCAGATTCATTAACCACATCTTTCATAGTCATAATCACCACATCTGTCAGAATTCACAAGTTTCAACACCTTCACCCCTGTGCTCCTGGTGTTT
>JADBJO010027613.1:0-7500 GCA_016801955.1 Conus betulinus
TTCTGTTCGATGCGGTGTCTTGTTTTCGTAGGGTTTAGTGTCCTCTCATAGAGCTTAATGTCCTCCTTTATGCAGTTTAGTTTCCAATTTTTCTAGGGTTAGTGTCTTCTTTCCCTCGAATTTAGTATCTGTTCATATGGTTTGGTGTTATCTTTTTATAGGTCTTGGTGGGATAAAGCTCCAAACAGAAGGGACGTCCTCGAATCAACACAGCCATGACGTCAGTGCCCGAACTGCGCGAACGCTTCACCAGAGCCGTTGTCAAGGTCGTATAGGACTACCCGACAGACCGCGCTTCATCATGGTGGAACCACATCCGCGATGCCACCTACCAATCCGCCTCGGACACCTTTGGGAAGAGAGTGAGGAAGAATAAAACCTGGTTCGAAGCAGGAATCGTTGAGATCCAATGAGTACTGGCTAAACCTGTGAGAAGATATTCGTATCTCCGACTGCGGCAGCATTCGCCATGTGCTAAGGCATGAAGAAAGCGTTCGGCCCTAGCACCATCAAAGATCGCTCCTCGAAAATCGACATCCGGGGATCATCGACTGCAGCAAACGGATGGATAGACGGGCGGAGCACCACCAGGAGCTGTACTGCAGGGAAACCCAGCCACCCACACAGCCTTCGAAAACACCACGCCCTGCCTGCCATGGAGGAGCTCGACGCCCCACTCACCATTGAGGAACACGGCAAGGCATCGACACGCTAGCCTGTAGTAAAGGTCCGGGTAGCGATAGCATTACGCCAGAAGTCGTCAAAGCCGGCAAGAAGAGTTCTGTTCTCAAGTCGCCTCCATGAGCTTCTGCTGCAGTGTTGGGAGAAAGCGACTGTACCCCAGGACATGCGCGATGCAAAAATCATCACGCTATACAAGAACAAAGGGGATAACAGCGTCTGCACTATCGCGGAATATACCTCCTCAGCATTATTGGTAAAGCCTTTGACCGCGTCGTCCTCAACAGGCTGCAGCTACTCGCCGAACGAGTGCACCCAGAGGCACAGAGCTGCGAGGTTGACGATCGACATGTTCTCCCTGAAGCAGCTACAAGAGATGTGCCGCGTGTAGAGACGGCCTTTGTTCATCGCCTTAATCGACCTGACCAAGGCGTTCGACTCGGTTCGAAGGTCAGGCATCCTTCACCCTGCTACATCGGACTGGATGTCCACTCAAGCGCCTGAAGATGGATCACGTACTTCCATGACAAGATGAATGGCACTGTCCAGTACAATGGTTCATCTTCTCGGACCGCTTCCCAATCAAGAGCAGTGCCAAACAAGGGTGCGTGCTTGCTCCAACACTCTTGGGCTCTTCTTTTCCCTGCTGCTGTACTACGCCTTCCGACAGTCTGAAGACGGCATCTTCCTCCACACTAGGAGTGACGGAGCCTCTTCAACTTGGCACGCCCCCGAGTAAAGACGAAGGTGCGGAAAGTCCTCATAGGGGAGATGCTTTTCGCAAACACCGCCCTCACTGCCCACAACGAAGAATCACTAAACGGCTCATCACCTGCTTCGCTGATGCTTGCACCGACTTCGTCCTCTCTATCGGCTTGAAAAAAAAAAAAGAAAAGAAACATCATGGGCCAAGACGTCAGCAGCACTCCCCCGCACCTCCATCAGCGATCACACCCTCGAAGTGGTCGACGACTTGGTTTTGCTGGGCTCGACCATCTCCAGCAACCACTATATGGACGCCGAGCTGAACATGCTGACTGGCAAGGCAGCACAGCGATGGCTCTTCTAGCGAAGAGAGTCTGGGATAAAACCTTGCTATCGTCAAACACCAAGCTGAAAGTGTACCAAGCCTGCGTGCTGTGAACACTCTTCTCATGGGAGCAAAGCATAGACCCTGTATTCTCGATAAGAACGCTGACTGAACGCCTTCCTTCTGCGCTGCCTCAGAAGCCTCCTGGGCATTACTTGGCAGGACCGTATCACTAACAAAGACGACCTGGCCCAGGCAAGGATGCTTAGTATGTTCGCTATTTTGACAGAGATGCGCCTGTGCTGGCTCGGCCACGTCAGCCGCATGTACCACAGTCGCATCCCAAAGCCGAAAGGACTTACTGTACGGCGAGCTGGCTACAGGCTCCTGATTCACATGACGGCCCGCCCTTCACTACAGAAATGTAAGTGCGATCTGAGGGCAGGCAGTTTCGGCCCAGCAGACCTGGAGACAGCAGCTTCAAACGGGATCAGCTTGCAATCCACCATCAAGGCCGGCATCAAGCAAGCAGACCAGAGAAGAGAGGCCCAGTGGGAAGAACGGAGGAGCCGCTGACGGCAAAGAATCGCGTCGCCCCAACAGACACTCATGACTGAGACTTCACCAGCAGCAACGGCAACACAACCTGCCGCTCGATGATCCGGCTCTTCAGCCACAGCAGGCGCTGCAACTCCACAATTCACTGATCCACGGTGCAAAACCATTCTCTCAAGACAGACGGATGCCATCATCAAGTGTGATAACGCCCTCTTCTGTTACTGGTTGGTGTTCTTCTTTAGGATTCACGGCCTTCTTTTGTAGGGTTATTGTACCGTTTTATGTTTTGAAGCCTTCCATCCATAGAGCATACAGCGACTTCTCATAAGGTTTACTTCCAACAGGTTTAGTATCCCAGCATAATTTAGTGTTATCTTCTTCCAAAGTGTTAAAGACAAACCTTTTTCTTGGGTTAATGTAACTTGTCAAAGGATTTTAGTTTCGGTCTTCATTTACAGGATTTAGAGCATTCTTTCTTGAGATTAAATGCCTTTCATTGGCTTTGAGTATCCTATTTATTTCGCTGTTTATGAACTAAAGGCCTTGGTGTCTCCTTTCGTTGATATACTTTATTCTTTTCTTATGGTTTGGTGACCTCTTCTTCAGAATTTAATCTAGGGCTTTTCTTTCGGCAGGCCATAAAGAAGGACCGCTCTCCGAGGAATAGTATCAGCCTATCGGAGAACCAGTGTGCAACGTCTTCCAGGACAATTGCCATCCTGACCAAGAACATGCATGTCTCGGGAAGGGATTCACCTGACAACACCACCCAAGTGCTATAAAGACAGCTGACGATGATGTAAGTGCAAATTTTGTGTTTTGAAGCAGTCCTTACACTGGTATTTAACTGGTAAGTTTTGCTTCCAAGGCAGGTAATAAACAGGCAGGTAGGTAGCCAGATAGGTGTAGTGAACAGTAATTTGATATCAGGACTTTGTTGGGTTTTTGCTTTTTTTTTTTCAAATGGTTTCTTGTAGACCCATCTCCCCATTTGTTATGCGTTGTGGAGTGGATCACCAACTCTGTCTCTCCCCTCCCTCCTTTCTTTATCCCTGCATTTCCACCCACACCATCTCTCCGTGCCTTACCGCCATTTTCCTGCCCAGTTGTAACCGACAGCCTGACGTATGACTAGTCTGTTGCTGGGAACTTCACTGTCAGTTCCTTGGTAACTTCAGGCCAAGGAAAATTTTTATTTACTCCACCGACGGAACATAAGTGACTTCAAACTCTTATTCTGGGAACAATGGGAACAGAGAAAAGGGAGGGAGGGAGGGGGGTGATTTGTAAAAAAAAATTCTGATATTGATTTCAGTAACTGTGCAGAAATTAGATTGTCATTGCGGGTGAGACGGAGAAATGAGGCATTATGGAAGGTTATTCTAAACCATGCGAAAGCGGGATGCTAAATCTGAAAGGAGAGAGCGTGTAAAAATTCTTAATTGAATTAGGCGCACGCGCGCGCGCACACACACACACACACACACACACACTCTCTCTCTCTCTCTCTCTCTCTCTCTCTCTCTCTCACACACACACTTTACCCACAAACATCACCCCCACCACTCTACCAACGTGCAGTTTTAATCTTTGTGTTTTACAAACGTAGAGATTGTGATCACACGTATAGGTAAACAATAATCAGTTCTGGTTAAAAGGAAAGAAGCGCACAAACATAAAACTAAATTTTGTATTGGAGAGGTATTTGCACAAGAATTCACTTGTTCAAAATAATTGTTTACATCAACAGGGGCAAAGAACTCCTGCACCAACGTCCGTGGACAACGGAGAGCAGGACGAATGAACTCGATGAATGCAGCCTAGCACTAGGATAGTTGGCACGGTGGTCTTGTACTTCGATCTTTTTTCTTAGTCATTCTGTCTGCACTTTTCTAGTACAGCTCCCAGTTTTTGTTCATATTGTTGTTGCACGGTAGACCCAGAATCTTCTGTTTAAAGAGTTCAGTATCTGGTTCTGTGGAGAGGTACACCGTGTGCTTTTACAAATGGTTTGCCTTCATTTCCTGAGGGATTCAGTGTCCTTTTCCTCTGTGTTTTCTTTTTTTTTCAGTTGTTTTGCCTACTTCATTAAATGGCTTAGTGTCATCTTTGTCAGGGTTTGTCTTCTTGATTCACAAAATTCAGAGTTTTCTCTTTTGTGCGTCTTTCTAGCGTTTGGTGTCGGTCGTTCATATGCTTTATATAGTTGTTCTGGTTTCATATGTCAATGTTCTGTGGTACAAGGACACAAAACGGGGGGTACCAGAGGAAATATTTTCTGGAAGAGCATGAATGGGTTGACTCCGCTACGTAGCAGGTCTCCTATTTCAGGGATCTGGGACATGGACGCATGTTTTCAGATCATCTGGGACTGAGCTGCAGAAGTGTTGAAGTCCGTAGAGCTCTTCCAGTAATATTCCCTAGTGCGCACCTGGTACCTTCTGATCCGAGTGCCCTTTAATACACAGAACTCTGTGGCAGCGTTAACATGTGGATCCTTTCATATGTTCTGCTGCCCTTCTTAAGAACGATTGGTGTGTCTCTTTCAGATAGTGTTTGGCGTTTTCTTTCATGGGCATTCATATGCTCATGTTTAACGTTCTTTTCATAGTGTTGAGTATCCTTTTTAAGTTGGGAGTGTTGTCCTTCTGGGCGGCTTTTTCCTCTGTTCACAGACTGTACTGTTCTCTTCCCTCAAAGGTTTAGTCTCCACCTTTCATGGCAATTGGCTACACTTGGCTTACAGTATACTTTCATATTTTTGTAAGGCTTAACGTCGTCTTTCCCAGAGGTTCAGACACCCCTTTCGTATGGTGTTTTCTTGGGGCTTGGTTTCCTCTTTTGACAAGGTTTAGGGTCCTTTTCTGTGGTCCAGTGACCTATTTTTAAAGCTTTAAAAAGTCTCCATTTATAGTTCAGAATCTTTCTTCTACAGGACTTGCAATCCGTTTTTTGTCTTGTTTAATTTCCTCCTCTTTCGTTGGTTTTAATGTCCGACTGTCAAATAGTTTAGCGTTAGTGGCCAGTGGAGGAGACGGCACAGCATGTCCTGCAGGAATGCTCAAGCCATGCCGAGCTGAGAGACGGTGGCCGGCCAGAAAATGTGCCGTCGACTATGTAAGTGCCTTGGGGTTCTCCAAAGGACGCCCCAATTCCTCTGACGGGTCTGCCAGTGAGATGGGGACCAAGAAGAATCGTCGTGGGCTCCAAACCAGACTGTATAAGGTACAACACCGCCTCCAGTGGTAAATTCAAATAGTCTGTTTTAGAACAGTTGCGTTTTCATGGGATCCTAGTGAAAAGGGGTGGAAGAGAATGCAAACTTGAAACCGGTCAGTTTCAGGAGCGGTGCAGGAAACATTTTACAGATGTAAACGGGTGTAAAATGGGGAAATTGGTGGGCTCCAAGCTTCCATTTTCTCTGTTTTTTTTTCTGTTGAGAGCGTCGGCACTCTGTATTTCAAACAACAAAAAAAACTTGTAAAATGGGTGACTAATTTCGAGTGAACCCCCGATAACATGCTTTCCTCTCCTCCCCGCCCCCTTCCCTCATCATCCCCTTGCTGCCCCCTCTCCTTGAATCTGCTCCCCCACTACTAACATGTGCATGCATGTACACGCATGCGCGCACTTAAGCACACATACACACGCACACACGTGCACGCGCGCACGTACACACACACACAACGTTCGCACGCACGCGTGCATGCACACACACACACACACACGCACGCTTACACACTTCCGAAGCAGGTCTGCATGAACATCCTTCTCTAGAGAATACCGCTCCAGTCATAAAAGAGCAAGTTGCAGAATTTGCTGAAATGTATTTTTGTAATGATCAAAGATGATGAGAATCATGATTTTGTCTCCAACATAGGAATGTTTGATAAGTATTAATGGCATCTACCAATCTTAGAAGGTTGAGCTACACATGTAGAACTGCTCAGTAAGTTTGATATGACAAAGTAAAAGCTGTTTACTTGTGTTCTCTTCATGTGAAATAACCATGATTGTGCTTTCAGACATTCCATTCGGACCCATAGCACTCTTCAACTTAGAACAGAAGCCGGCCGAAGCCGAAACCTCCCACACATAAAGGCCGCTGATGGGATTCGACCGTCCAGTCCGTAGCCATACGTCCGAGACGCAAACTGCTGCACTATGGTGACGGGTCGGTTACCTGAAGGTTTTGAAGATATTTTCTGGATTTTCTCCTAGATAGTAGTTACTAGAGGCGAAGAGATATACAACGACACGTGCATATCCACTATATAACTTTTGAGACCAGCTTATCGTAAACATTAAAGAACAAAATTTCGAAATCAGTTTAACATCTCCAGCCGTACGCAAACGAAAACATATACATTATCTGAATTTTACATCTCCATTGTCAATTCTGTTTCTTCAGATCAAGAGATTTTTTTTTTAACATCTTATACTATATGGTAGGGTTTTGTTTTTTTTTTTTTTACTTTAAAAGGGGCATAATTATGTGTTTCTTCGCCACTGCAGATTTGACCAAAGTGCTGTATATTTCAGGACTGCTTGAACAGCGATGCATGTGCCAAAAATGTCGGTAAAGGATTGGTTCAGCATTTTGACTGGAACCATTACGTCGGTCGACATGACATCTCCTTCATTGGCGCTCGTCGGTTTTTTCTAGGCACGCAATTCGTAGCGAGGTAGGAAAGACCGTGTTGAACACGAGGGTCAGCGCTCTCTCTCTCTCTCTCTCTCTCTCTCTCTCTCTCTCCCTCCCTCCTCCCTCCTCTCTCTCCCCTCTCCCTCCTCCTCTACAGACACAAGCAAGCGCGCGCACGCGCGCACGCACACACACACACACACACACACACACACACACACACACACACACACACACTGTGTATTTCACCAACAAAACACAAATGCATTAAAACTTATTTCAGACAGTTGGAGAAGGAAAAAAGTTAAAGTGTATTGAAATCCTGATAACAGTTGCAAGAACGGTGCTAAAAAAAAAGACTCGTGGTTAGAGGAGTAGGGGAACAGGCGGTCGGGGACAGGTTGGTGGCTGGTTGGATGTTGAGCATCACTTTTTGCGTTTCGTTTTGCATCCACGCAGCATATGCATGTGTGAATTGTATCCCTTGGCTTACAGTATTAAGAATTGTTGAATATACACTGAAACGGATTTTTCAAAATGACCTGTTTCCCCCCGAGACGAATGCCTACTATCCTCTCGCCTAAAC
>JADBJO010027613.1:12500-21132 GCA_016801955.1 Conus betulinus
GTCCCCATTAACTTGACCTTTGCGATGACTGGGGCACTGGCCCACCAGGGTCGGTCTGTACAGAGGGAATCGCAGTTCAAAGAGCAAGTTGCAGAATTTGCTGAAATGTATTTTTGTAATGATCAAAGATGATGAGAATCATGAACGTCATTGAGATTGTTCTTGTCTTTGTCTCCAACATAGGAATGTTTGATAGTAATTAATGGCATCTACCAATCTTAGAACGTTGAGCTACACATGTAGAACTGCTCAGTAAGTTTGATATGACAAAATAAAAACTGTTTACTTCTGTTCTCTCATATGAAATAACCATGATTGTGCTTTCAGACATTCCATTCGGACCCATAGCACTCTCAACTTCGAACAGGAGCCGGCCGAAGCCGAAGCCTCCCACACATAAAGGCCGCTGATGGGATTCGACCGTCCAGTCCCGTAGCCATACGTCCGAGACACAAACTGTTGCACTATGATGACGGGTTGGTTACCTGAAAGTTTTGAAAGATATTTTCTGGATTTTCTCCTTGATAGTAGTTACTAGAGGCGAAGAGATATACAACGACACGTGCATATCCACTATATAACTTTTGAGACCAGCTTATCGTAAACATTAAAGAACAAAATTTCGAAATCAATTGAACATCTCCAGCCGTACGCAAACGAAAACACATACATTATCTGAATTTTGCATCCCCATTGTCAATTCTGTTTCTTCAGATCAAAGATTTTTTTTTAAACATCTTATACTATTGGTAGGGGTTTTTTTTTTTTTTTTTTTACTTTAAAAGGGGCAGAATTATGTGTTTCTTCGCCACTGCAGATTAGACTTTAGTGCTGTATATTTCAGGACTGCTTGAACAGCGATGCATGTGCGAAAATGTCGGTAAAGGATTGGTTCAGCAATTGGACTGGAACCATTACGTCGGTCGACATGACATCTCTTCATTGGCGCTCGTCGGTTTTCTAGGCACGCAATTCGTAGCGAGGTAGGAAGACCGTGTTGAACACGAGGGTCAGCGCTCTCTCTCTCTCTCTCTCTCTCTCTCTCTCTCTCTCTCTCTCTCTCTCTCTCTCTCTCTGTCTCCTCCTCTACAGACACAAGCAAGCAAGCGCACACGCATGCGCGCACACACACGCACACGCACACACACACACACACACACACACACACACACACACACACATTGTATTTCAACCAACAAAACACAAATGCATTAAAACTAATTTGAGACATTTGGAGAAGGAAAGAAGTTAAAGTGTATTGAAATCCTGATAAGTGGCAAGAACGGTGCTAAAAAAGGAAGACACGTGGTTAGAGGAGTAGGGGAACAGGCGGTGGGGGGGACAAGGTTGGTGGCTGGTTGGATGTTGAGCATCACTTTTTGCGTTTCGTTTCGCATCCACGCAGCATATGCATATGTGAATTCTATCGCTTGGCTTACAGTATTAAGAATTGTATGAATATACCACTGAAACGGATTTTCAAAAAGACCTGTTTTCCCCCGAGACAAATGCCTACTATCCTCTCGCCTAAACACTGTAACGCGCACGCGCGCGCGCGCACGCACGCACGCAAGCACACACGCACGCACGCACGCACAAAGATGAGAGGCTGAGAAACTGATTTTGTTGTTGTTGTTTTAATAAAGTTACTGGTTTACCATGCGTTGCTAAATGTTTTTTTTTTCCGCCGAATATATCCAATCGACCACTTCGTCGATAGCCATCTGTCTTGAGCTATGTAGAACTGAAAATGGAGCGTAAAAGGATACTGCACTATGTTTGCTTATGCAGGATTGTTGAAACCTTTCATAACGATGTAATGAATCGTATTAACCGAAATATTGTTAGATTGCGAGATAACAAAACGCAGATACTTTGTAAAATCAAAATCATTTTGCAGCAGTTTAGTCAGAATCATTTGCGCAGAATAGTCGATGTTCACAGGAAATATCGAAGTTTTTGTCACCAGGGGCAAGGCACTCGCACATCAACGACCGTGGAAAACGAGAAGGAGCACAAATGAACTCGGAAGGCAACAGACTACAAGGAGAGTGGTGGCGAACTTTTATTTAATTTTTGTTTTGCGTATCTTTTGTGCCACTTCTGTGGCATTGCACCCACACCGCCCAGTCCGACACGGACGCAGCCCTGCCCAGCCCGCCGCAGCCCCGGCACCGGCAATCCATGGGGAGCAATCAGTGGCATGCCATAAGTGGCAACCCCAACCCACCGGAGGAGACACTACACTGCTGCCGAGTCACTTCGGTGGTGTTCAGTGGCGCCTGTGCTGATCTAACATACGCAGGACACCATCTCAAAGCCCCCTATGGACAATTGCTTAGTCGCGGAGCTGGCGCGAGTGAGCTCTCCCCCGGAGGGCGCCGTCACGTCCGTCCAATGACAACCCCCATGGACTCGCCGATACCGGTGACCCCGTCGGAATCAAACCAAGGCCACAGACGTGGAGAGGACATCGAAACTGAGGTCACCATGAGAGCAGGACATGAAGGGCCACAGACTTTGAGACTTTTTTTTTTGTAAATACTGATCGATGAGAATGAGTATGATACAGAGGATGTTACGATTTTCATTCCGGTCTAAGACTTCATGGCAGGGCTGTACTCTATGCTTATTTTGATAATATATCCCGGTGTCAATGAGACCTGAGCTATAGACGAGACGCCTGCAGTGTTGGTCAGGATGGTTGAGCACATCCATTAAGTGGATGAAACGCGACTATGTGGTCCCAGTCTTCCCAACTGAGCTCGTAGCAAACTCAAATCTGGGTAGGAGCCGGTCGAGACATACAAATCACACCTCACTCTGATGGGAATCAAACCCCCGATCTCCCAACCGGGAGTCCGCGACACTAAACCACTTGGCCACGGCGGGTAGTTACTTTTCATCTGACACTTCATGTGTTGTGCAGGGTCAAAATGTTCCTGCATAGTGTTTAGTTCGTGGGTTCTTTGGACGTCATGGACGTGTTCTTTCGGATGGTTTGCATAAAAATCAACATTGTTAATTCGATTCAACTGGGTTCCGACTGCTCGTTGTTTGTAGATGATTTTGCCCTCTGTGCAACTGGAAGCTTGAAACCCAGTGTTCAGCTCCAGCTCCAGCTTTGTGTAAAACAAAATACATTTGTGGGCAAAAGAAAATGGCTTTACCTTTTCTGCTACTAAGATCCAGTGCATTCATTTTCATGATTTTCTACAGTTCTTTGCTGATCCTGAAATCCAAAGTAGGGAAATCGCCCATTTCACCTGTAAAAGCAGTCACATTTCTGGGAGTTATTTTCGATCAAAAGCTCAACTTTCGTACTCACAGTAAACACTTAAAACTCGCCAGAAAGCTTTTGGGTCGTAGCGGGTCGTCGTAGCACACAGTTACTGGGGCGCTGATATGAAAACTTTGCTGCACCGATACAGAGCCTTGATCCGTTCTCGACTGGATGATGGGTGTGTTGTATATGGCTCTGTGAAACCCTCTTGTCTGAAACTCTTGGATGCTATTCATTATGAAGGGCTTCGTCTCTGTCTTGAAGCATTCTGCACCACCCCTGTGTGCAGCCTGTATGCAGAGGCAGGTGAACCCTCATTATCCACCCACAGGCTGACACACCATCCTTCCCAACTCGGATTGTTCTCTGAATGGGAAGACTATGCTTGTGACTGCGTTTTTGATCCTCATTTTCAAAGAAAATTTGAAGAGAATTCCAACTGTATTCCTCAGTTCGGACTTCGTGTGCAGCCCCATGCGCAGAACGCAGGTCTTGATCTATGAATGTGTCTGACTTCTCCAAATTTCCAGATGAGCCTCCATGTACCTTTTTCACATCAGAAACACGCTTTGATGTTGCTGCTTTTCGCAAAGAACTCGCCGATCGTTGGGCATACAAGGCATTGTTTGCCGATCTGTGTACAAAACTCCCATCCTTTCAGACAATGTTTACTGATAGTTCAAAGTCCGATGACGGAGTGGCTTGTGTAGCCAAGTGTTCCTTCACAAATATTATCAAAGCGTATTCCGTCAGACAGTTCTGTTTACTCTGCTGAAATCATTAACGGCTGTGGTTCTAGCGCTGAAGATAATTTCTCGATCTGTAAACGACATTCTGATTGTGTCTTGATTCGCTGTCAGTTTGGAGACCACAGCCGGCCGTAACCTCCATCATCCTGAACTTTTAAACTCTCTTGAACTTTTTGCCTCTCTGAAAGCGAAAGGTCACAACATTGTTCTAACTTGGGTTCCCGGTCATGTTGGCATTCGGAAAATGAAGTGGCGATCGTTTGGCCAGGAATGCCACAACGATGAAACAGTCCAACATACTCATCCCCTACTCAGATTTGAAACCAAGGTTTCAAATCGGCCATTCGTTTGTAACTCATTCGTTTCTGTTAAAGAGCGAAGAAGCCCCATGGTGCCTTTCATGTTATGTACCATTCACAGTAAAACATTATTTTAAGGTGTTAAGACTTGCATAATGTGAGACATAAACGTTTTACAGCAGACACCATGAAAACCTTGTTCAGAGATGTCCCACCTGATGTAAAAAGAGATCAACATTTTCCATTTGATGTAAGATTTGACAGAAGAAAGATTTTTCACATTTCCGTGTGTTTTTAGAAGGTGTATTTTAAACGAGCTGTGTGAATGACCTAAAGGCAGTGATAGCCCTGATATGGCACTTTGAGGTCGGCTGTGCTCTAAGCAAGATTACTCTACCTTTCAGATGGTTTGGGGTTTTTTTTTTTTTTTTTGTTGGGGTTTCGTTTTTTTTCCCCTAAGAGTTCGGGGTCTCTTCGTTCACAGGTTCGCCTTGAACCAGGTGTGGTGCCTTCTCCATACAAAGGTTTTTCATCCTTACCTAGCTATAGTGTTTTTTCTTCCTTCACAGGTTTTAGAGTATTCTTTCCTTGCTTCTGTATCTCCTTCATTCACATATTTATGTGGCTTCTCTCTTGGGGCTTAGTCTTTTTCTAGTTTTTAGTGTCTATTTTTATATGGCCAAGAAGAATGGACAGCTTCCTATGATGGTGTTCTGGGGAACAAGGATACAAAACGGGGAGTACCAGAGGGAGTATTTTTGGAAAGGCATGAAAGGCTGACTCGAGCTATGGAGCATGGATGGTGAATCAAGGGATCTGGAGCATGGACGCATGCTTTTAGATCATTTTGGTTCGGGCTGCAGAGCTCTTGCGAAAGTCTTTAATCCTCTTCCTGAAGTATTTCCTAGTGCGCACCTGGTACTCCTGACCTGAGTGTCCTTTTCCACAGAAAACCTGACATGGTAATCATTCAGGTTGTGAATTCTCTCGTAGGGTTTAAATTTTGAAAATAATTCTTAGCGAGTTCCAATTCTTAAGTGAGTCCGCCCAAACAACAACAAACAAACAAATCGAGACATATTTTACTTTCCTACTTTTGCGGGAGCTGGTGGTCACCTTAAAATAGTGCAAGTATTCTCGACCTCCTGTGGTAGCATTTTTGGTGTCCTCTCCTTTGGTGTTCTTTCATAGGCTTTAGTGTGTATTAAAGTGGCTAGTGTAGTCGTTTCTAGTTAAAGTTCCCCTTTTTAAAAGTTGTATTGTTTCACTCACTCCATTGATATAACTACCTTTCAAAGGTTTCAGTGTTCTCGTTCCTTAGTTATGGACTTCTTTTATCGGTTTTATTGTCTTTTTTTTAATAGGTTTTAGTGCATATCTCAAAGGGCACGTCGAAACAGCTGCTAAGTGCCATAAAACTAGTAGAGGGAACCGGGTGACTCCCCATAACAGTTGAGTACGTGCAAGAGAGTCATTAGATGCCCGGATCTTGGAGGCGTCTCGGAGACTGAGATAAAAACTGAACTTGCATCCCAAGGTGTCATTATCATGCGTCGGGTTACAGTTCGCAAGGAAGAGAAAGAACACAACACTCCCGTCTAATGTATAAGCTGGAAACCGATGGCCTTTTCGGCCAATGAACAGTGCAGGTTTCGGGAAAAAAAACACTGAACCGTTGACCATTTAGTTCGTCTGGAAACCACCATCTGCAACGCCTTCATTAATAAACATGACAACTTTGTGGTTGCTATCTTTCTTGATCTGGAAAAAGCGTGTGATACGACTTGGAAATCTGAAATTCTTACAGACCATAAACTTGGTTTTCATGGTCAGCTGCCTTTATTCTTTAAAAACTTTCTGGCTGATCGGCAGTTCCAATTCCAAATTGGCACCACGCTGTCGGTCATCTATGGGCAGGAGTTGTGTGTACCTCAAGGGAACATTTTCCCACCGGCTCTGTTTAGTATCAAAAATGACGACATCGTCAGTTAAGTAAACCTGGTTTCCGAGTCCTCTCCGTTTGTTGACGACTTCGCACTCTATGCATTTGGAGCCTCTTAGTCAGCAGCGTTCAGCGTCGACTCCGATTTTTTGTGGACAAGATTCGACAGTGGGCCGAGGAAAACGGGTTTACCTTTTCAAGCACCAAAACACAGTGTATCCATTTTCACAATTTTCGTCAGTTCTTTGCCGATCCTGAAATTCGTCTGAATAAATCCATCATTCCAGCTGTGAAAGAAGCCAAATTTCTGGGTATTATCTTTTATCCAAAACTGAACTTTAAATGTCACATCCACACTTAAAAACTGCTTGTTTGAAAGCACTGAACACTCAGAGAGTTCTAACACACACGGATTGGGTCGCTGATAAAACTCTTCTCCCTTTTTACAGGGCTCCGATTCGCTCCAAACTGGACTATGGATGTGTAGTCTCAGGCTCGGCCAGACCATCCTACCTGAAAAGTCCAGGTCCCATCCACCATCAAGGGCTTCGACTCTGATTGCTATCCGCACCACCCCCTGTTTATAGCATGCACGCTGAGGCAGGAGAACAATCCTCGAACTGTCGGCTGAAACTTGCCTTAAACTACACTTTGAATCTCTTTTCTGAACCCCCAATCCATATGACAGTGTTTTTGACCCCAAGTTCCAAACGAATTCGACGACCATCCCAGTTCCATTCACCCTTGGGAATTCGTATGCTTCTTCATTTGAACAATGCAGATACAGACCTTTGAGCCATGTGTGATTTATCCAGTTTTCGTGATGATCCACCATGGACTTCTTTCACTCCGAGAGATCCGGTTTGATTTAGCCTCGTACCGTAAAGATACCACTAGCTCCGTGGCGTACAAGTCCTATTTCGCCGAACTGTGTTCGAAGTTTCCATCCTTCGGAAGAATTTTTAAAGACGGTTCCAAATCTGAGGAGGGGGTTGCCCTCAGCTATGTATTGTGCAACAGGTCCTTCTCAGAGATGATCTAGTCACATTCCCACTGGCAGCTCCATCTACACTGCTGAGTTGACAGCCTTGGGCCTGGCTCTTCATAGTCTTTAAATGAAAACATAGATATCCTCATTTTGTCGGACTCTCTCTCTTCTGCTTTGGAGGCCATTGCCAGCCGTAACCTCAAGCACCCTAACTGATGAAATTATTTGAACTGCACACACCTTTGAATCAGATGGATATAACAGTTTTTTGCTTGGGTCCCCAGCCATGCGGGCATTTGAGGCAACGAGTTGGTTGATCAACTTGCCAAGAGTGCCAAAAGGAAAGATAAGCAGATAGTCTATCACTCACACTGATATGAAACCCATATCCCAGGCTTCCGTCAAAGACCTCTGGCAAGAGGAATGGAACTTGCAGACGGATAATAAACTATTCAAAATCCGTCCAAACCGAGTTTCACCATGTTCCTGAGGCCGCCGTAAAGAAGAAAGTCTTGTGCTGTTCGCATACAGGCCACTCCTTTTCCACCCATTCTTATCCTTTAAAAGGTGAAGAAGCTCTGTGGTGCATTCCATGTCATGTACCACTCGCAATCAAACATATTCTTTTAAAGTGTTGGAACTTGCATGATGTAGACATAAACATTTTACAACAGACTCCATGAAAACGTTGTTCAGAGATTTCCCAACTGACGGGCTTTTGAATTTCTGAAAGAGATTAACATTTTTCATCTGATCTAAGATTTTACAGAAGAGACACACACTTAAAAATTCCGGTGCGGTTTTAGAAGGTGTATTTCAATGGGTTGTGTGATTGTTTGATGTAATGACTTGAGAGTTAGCTTTTACGTGGGTGACATCCCCTGACATAGCCCTTTGCGGGCTATTGGCGACCTTACTTTACCTTACTTACCTTACCTTACCTTACCTTACCTTACCTTACTTACCTTACCTATCCTTACTTTACCTTACCTTACTTTACCTTACCTTTTTCATCAAAAGGGTTAGTGTCAATTTCTTTATAGAGCTAAATGTTATCCTTTCATACTCTTCAGTTTAATCTTCTTGGTTTGTGGTGGTAATCAAAACTATGGCCAACCTATTGTCATTCCGCACCCTTTGGCTCCCTCACCCCTCACTCCCATCTAATTTTATGTTTCCTATTGATGCGATGTTTTATACTAAAACATTTTAATTAAGGTGCCTTTTTCCACCTGCATACATTCGTGTTCAGGGTTGAGGGTGGGTGAATGCGAGCTTTTCGCTGTCACAGTCTGTACCCCCTGATGAAGGCAAATAAAGCCGAAAATGGGGGAAATTTAATCTTGTTTGGATTATCTATTTTGACTGTGT
>JADBJO010027614.1:0-12500 GCA_016801955.1 Conus betulinus
CTATCCATGTCACACCCTGCATCCACACACCCCTCACCCCTATCCATGTCACACCCTGCATCCCACACCCCTCACCCCTATCCATGTCACAGCCTGCATCCACACACCCCTCACCCCTATCATGTCACACCCTGCATCCACACCCTCCTCACCCCTATCCATGTCACACCCTGCATCCACACACCCCTCACCCCTATCCATGTCACACCCTGCATCCACAACCCCCTCACCCCTATCCATGTCCAGCCTGCATCCACACACCCCTCACCCCTATCCATGTCACATCACACCCCCCTCACCCCTATCCATGTCACAGCCTGCATCCACACACCCCTCACCCCTATCCATGTCACACCCTGTATCCACAACCCCCTCACCCCTCCCTATCCATGTCACACCCTGTATCCACACACCCCTCACACCTATCCATGTCACACCCTGCATCCACACACCCCTCACCCCTATCCATGTCCCCCCCTGCATCCACAACCCCCTCACCCCTATCCATGTCACATCCACAACCCCTCACACCCTATCCATGTCACCCACATCCACAACCCCCTCACACCCCTATCCATGTCACAGCCTGCATCCACACACCCCTCACCCCTATCCATGTCACATCACACCCTGCATCCACATCCCCCTCACCCCTATCCATGTCACATCCAAACACACCCTCACCCCTATCCATGTCACAGCCTGCATCCACACACCCCTCACCCCTATCCATGTCACACCTTGCACCCACAGCCCCCTCACCCCTATCCATGTCACACCCTGCATCCACACCCCCCCCTCACCCCTCACGCCCACCATGCCACGCCATTTATCCACTCCCCTCTGCCTCCTCAATAAGACACCCACGTCACATCCTTCATCTGCGTCCCCTCTGCCCCAGTACCCCCCACCATGCCACGCCCCTTTATCCACACCCCCTTTGCCAATATACACCCACCAGCGTCACACCCTTCATACATCTTTCACACCCTTCATCCGCACCCGCTTTCTTCCGTGTGACGCCATGCATCGTCACCCCTCTGTCCCAATATGCCCACCCCCATCGCTTCTTCTTTCATCGATACCCTCTGTACGCTCACCCTACCCTGCCCTGAAATCTGCACTCCTTTGTCTCCCCCCCCCCCCCCCCCCCCCCCCCCCCCCCCAACATTGTCATGCCCTGAAATCCACGCCACCCATACCTTAACCACCATGTCAGGCCCCGAAATCTGTGCACCCTTTACGCCCCATTCATGTTGTGTCTTCCCTTACCTACCCCCCCCCTTGTTCATGCTGTAAACCCGCGCTTCCCATACCCACCCCATGTCACGCCCTTCGATCTGCATCCCACTCACCCCCACCTTCCTCCTTTTTGCCCCCATCCAGGTCAGGCGCGGGAACCTGCGCCCACATCCCACCCATATTCCCAAACGTGTCACGCCCTGAATTTTGCGCCCCCCCCCCCCCCCCCCCCCCCCCCCCCCCCCCCCCCAAATTAAACAACAAAAAAAACCAAACACGTTACATCCTGCATCCACACCCCCTGTACTTCACCTATGTTAATCCTTGTATCTTCATCCCACCTCCCCCTCCCCCTTCCTCCTGTGCTTCTACCCATGCCAAACCCTGAAATCCATGCTCCCAGCACCCTCACTCATGTAGCACTCTACATCTGCACCTCCTCCATGTCACCCTGACCATCCGTGTCTCCACCCATGTTGTACGCTGTGTCCCTGTCATTCATACCCACTGCCATGTTGTCCACTGTGCCCCCCATCTTTCCTACCCACTGCCATGTTGTCCACTGTGTCCCCGTCTTCCTACCCACTGCCATGTTGTCCACTGTGTCCCCGTCCTTCCTAACCACTGCCATGTTGTCCACTGTGTCCCCGTCATTCATACCCACTGCCATGTTGTCCACTGTGTCCCCCATCTTTCCTACCCACTGCCATGTTGACCACTGTGTCCCCGTCATTTATACCCACTGCCATGTTGTCCACTGTGTCCCCGTCATTCATACCCACTGCCATGTTGTCCACTGTGTCCCCGTCATTTATACCCACTGCCATGTTGTCCACTGTGTCCCCATCCTTCCTATCCACTGCCATGTTGTCCACTGTGTCCCCGTCATTTATACCCACTGCCATGTTGTCCACTGTGTCCCCGTCATTTATACCCACTGCCATGTTGTCCACTGTGTCCCCGTCCTTCCTATCCACTGCCATGTTGTCCACTGTGTCCCCCCATCTTTCCTACCCACTGCCATGTTGTCCACTGTGTCCCCGTCCTTCCTATCCACTGCCATGTTGTCCACTGTGTCCCCCGTCCTTCCTATCCCCACCATGTTGTCCACTGTGTCCCCGTCCTTCCTATCCACTGCCATGTTGTCCACTGTGCCCCCCATCTTTCCTATCCACTGCCATGTTGTCCACTGTGTCCCCCGTCCTTCCTATCCACTGCCATGTTGTCCACTGTGTCCCCCGTCCTTCCTGTCCACTGCAATGTTGTCCAATGTGTCCCCCGTCCTTCCTGTCCACTGCCATGTTGTCCACTGTGTCCCCCGTCCTTCCTATCCACTGCCATGTTGTCCACTGTGTCCCCGTCCTTCCTGTCCACTGCCATGTTGTCCACTGTGTCCCCCCGTCCTTCCTATCCACTGCCATGTTGTCCACTGTGTCCCCGTCCTTCCTGTCCACTGCCATGTTGTCCACTGTGTCCCCATCCTTCCTATCCACTGCCATGTTGTCCACTGTGTCCCCCGTCCTTCCTATCCACTGCCATGTTGTCCACTGTGCCCCCTATCTTTTCTACCCACTGCCATGTTGTCCATTGTGTCCCCCGTCCTTCCTATCCACTGCCATGTTGTCCACTGTGTCCCCGTCCTTCCTATCCACTACCATGTTGTCCACTGTGTCCCCCGTCCTTCCTATCCACTGCCATGTTGTCCTCCGTTGTCCCCGTCCTTCCTTTCCCACCCACTGCCATGTTGTCCACTGTATCCCCCGTTCTTCCTATCCACTGCCATGTTGTCCACTGTGTCCCCTGTCCTTCCTATCCACTGCCATGTTGTCCACCGTGTTCCCCGTCCTTCCTATCGACTGCCATGTTGTCCACTGTGTCCCCTGTCCTTCCTATCCACTGCCATGTTGTCCACTGTGTCCCCCCATCCTTCCTATCCACTGCCATATTGTCCACTGTGTCCCCCGTCCTTCCTATCCACTGCCATGTTGTCCAGTGTGTCCCCCGTCCTTCCTATCCACTGCCATGTTGTCCACTGGGTCCCCCCGTCCTTCCTATCCACTGCCATGTTGTCCACTGGGTCCCCATCCTTCTTATCCACTGCCATGTTGCACACTGGGTCCCCTGTCCTTCCTATCCACTGCCATGTTGTTCGCCGTGTCCCTGTCCTTTATATCCACTGCCATGTTGTCCGCTTTGTCCCCCGTCCTTTCTATCCACTGCCATGTTGTCCACTGTGTCCCCCGTCCTTCCTATCCACTGCCATGTTGTCCACTGTGTCCCCGTCCTTCCTATCCACTGCCATGTTGTCCACTGTGTCCCCCGTCCTTCTTCCTATCCACTGCCATGTTGTCCACTGTGTCCCCGTCCTTCCTATCCACTGCCATGTTGTCCACTGTGTCCCCGTCATTTATACCCACTGCCATGTTGTCCACTGTGTCCCCGTCATTTTATACCCACTGCCATGTTGTCCACTGTGTCCCCGTCCTTCCTATCCACTGCCATGTTGTCCAGTGTGTCCCCCGTCCTTCCTATCCACTGCCATGTTGTCCACTGGGTCCCCCGTCCTTCCTATCCACTGCCATGTTGTCCACTGGGTCCCCCGTCCTTCCTATCCACTGCCATGTTGTCCACTGGGTCCCATCCTTCTTATCCACTGCCATGTTGCACACTGGGTCCCCTGTCCTTCCTATCCACTGCCATGTTGTTCGCCGTGTCCCCTGTCCTTTATATCCACTGCCATGTTGTCCGCTTTGTCCCCCGTCCTTCCTATCCACTGCCATGTTGTCCACTGTGTCCCCCCCCTTCATATCCACTGCCATGTTGTCCACTGTGTCCCTGTCCATGTCCACTGCCATGTTGTCCCACTGTGTCCCCCGTCCTTTCTATCCACTGCCATGTTGTCCTGTTTGTCCCCCGTCCTTCATGTCCACTGCCATGTTGTCCATTGTGTCCCCCGTCCTTCCTATCCACTGCATGTTGTCCTGTGGGTCCCCCGTCCTTCATGTCCACTGCCATGTTGTCCATTGTGTCCCCCGTCCTTCCTATCCACTGCCATGTTGTCTACTCTGTCCCTGTCCTTTATATCCACTGCCATGTTGTTCGCCGTGTCCTGTCCTTTATATCCACTGCCATGTTGTCCACTGTGTTCCCCGTGTCCTTCCTATCCACTGCCATGTTGTTCGCCGTGTCCCTGTCCTTTATATGCACTGCCATGTTGTCCGCTTTGTCCCCCGTCCTTCCTATCCACTGCCATGTTGTCCACTGTGTCCCCCGTCCTTCATATCCACTGCCATGTTGTCCACTGTGTCCTTGTCCTTCATGTCCACTGCCATGTTGTCCACTGGGTTGTCCCCGTCCGTCCTTCCTATCCACTGCCATGTTGTCCTGTGTGTCCCCCGTCCTTCATGTCCACTGCCATGTTGTCCTGTGTGTCCCCCGTCCTTCCTATCCACTGCCA
Organism: Conus betulinus; assembly: GCA_016801955.1. Taxonomy (NCBI): domain Eukaryota; kingdom Metazoa; phylum Mollusca; class Gastropoda; order Neogastropoda; family Conidae; genus Conus; species Conus betulinus. Next base: position 4,700 of record JADBJO010027614.1, read on the forward strand.
TGTTGTCCTGTGTGTCCCCCGTCCTTCATGTCCACTGCCATGTTTGTCCACTGTGTCCCCGTCCTTCCTATCCACTGCCATGTTGTTCGCCGTGTCCCTGTCCTTTATATCCACTGTCATGTTGTCCATTGTGTCCCCCGTCCTTCCTACCCACTGCCATGTTGTCCACTGTGTCCCCCGTCCTTCATATCCACTGCCATGTTGTCCACTGTGTCCCCATCCTTCCTATCCACTGCCATGTTGTCCACTGTGTCCCCGTCCTTCCTACCCACTGCCATGTTGTCCACTGTGTCCCCCATCCTTCCTACCCACTGCCATGTTGTCCACTGTGTCCCCGTCCTTCCTGCCCACTGCCATGTTGTCCACTGTGTCCCCCGTCCTTCCTATCCACTGCCATGTTGTCCGCTGTGTCCCCCGTCCTTCCTATCCACTGCCATGTTGTCCACTGTGCCCCCCATCTTTCCTACCCACTGCCATGTTGTACGCTGCAGCCGTGAGCCCATACTCGTAGCATAGCCTGCATCCACGCCCCACTCTTCCCCACACATCAAACCCTGTATTCGCTTCTCCACCCCACCCCCATCCGTGTCACGACCAGCATCCGAGCCCCTTGTACCCACACCCACGTCACGCCCCGCATCTGTGTATCACCGTACGCCCGCCGAATGAATGACTGAACAACCGACTGAACGAATGAATGACTGAACAACGGACCGACCGACAGAACGAATAAATGAATGACTGAGCAACCGACTAACTGACAAGGGGAATGAATGACTGAACGACCGACTAACCGACCGACCGACCGAACGACGACTGATGACCGACTGAACGAATGAATGACTGAACGACCGACTGAACAAATGATTTACTGAACGACAACAACTGACTGACTGAACGAATGAATGACTAAATACCCGACTGAATGACTGAACGAGCGACTGACCAATTGAACGAATGAATAATTAAACGACCAACTGAACGATCAAATGATGTCTGAACGAGCGACTGACTGACTGAATGACTGAACGAGCGACCGACCAAACAAATTTACAAATGAACGAACGACCAACTGAATGAGTGAACAAATGAACGAACGGCCAATCGACTGACCAACGGATCAAACGCACGAGAGAGAGAGAAAAAAAAAATGCAACAGTGAACGAACAATCAATCAAACGAATGTCCGAAAGGAAGGAATGAAGGAACGAAAAAAAAAACAAAACGAAAACGAAATTCATAAACAGTGTGCCAAAGAATAAAAAGAACATGAACGATTGTAAACCAAACTCGTCTAAAAGCATCGTTGGGATGGGCAGGAGGTCACACACACACACACACACACACACACACACACACACACACACACACACACACACACACACCAAAGAACCAAAAACCAAACAACAACCACGTTGAAGGTTTTTTTTTTTTTCTGTCCCAACCTCTGCGCCACCTCAGAGGCAGTGCACCTACGCCGCTCATTCCGACACCCCGTCCACAGCCACAGCCCGGTCGGCCCTGCCACAGCCCCGGCACCGGCAATCCACAGGGAGCAGTCAATGTCAAGTCGTCAAGAGGCAACCCACCTGAGGAGACACTGCACTGCTGCCAAGTCACTTCGGTGGTGTTCAGTGGCGCCTGTTCTGACCTAACATACGCAGGACACCACCTACTAAGTCCCCTACTGAGGACAATAATTGCTTAGTCGCAGAGCCGGCGTGAGTGATCTCTCCCTCCGGAGGGCGCCACCACGTCCGTCCAACGAGAGCCCCCATGGACTCGCCGATACCGGTGACCTCGACGGACCAAACCAAAGCCACAGACGTGGAGAGGACATCGAAATTGAGGTCACCATGAGAGCAGGGCATGAAGGGCCACAGAATTTGAGACTTTTTTTTTAAATGCTGATCGATGAGAATGAGGATGATTAAGATGATGCTACGGATTTCCATTTCGGTCTGAGACTACTACATGACAGGGCTGTACTACTCTACGCTTCCTTTCATAATATATATCCGGCGTCAACCAGGCCCGAGAGATACAGGCACCTGCAGTGTTGGTCAGGAAATTTGAGCAACACTCTCAGAAACGCATCCATGAAGTGGATGAAACTCGAATGTGTGGTCCCAGTCTTCCCAACTGAGTCCGCAGCAAACTCAAACTCTGGGCGGTTGGGGCAGAAAAACCCAAATGACTTCTGATGGGATTCGAACCCACGACCTCCCATCCGGGAGTCCGCGACGCTAACCACTTCGCCACGGCGGCAACCACGTTGAAGGTTTCTCAATAGTTTAAACCTGTTATATATATATATGGTGAGAATCATAAAAACACAAGAGAGAACATCACCACTAGAATCACGCAGTACTCATTGTCTACAGCCGGTAAACGCGATGTACCCAACCTCTGGTTTATCGCTTCTCAGTGGTGAAGGGCTCAGCCTGAGTTCAGCCTGGGTTCATCGGCTGGGCAACTAAACCGTGCAATTTTCATCTGGGCCTGACAGCTGTGATATATATATGATATACATTTTCCCATTTACTTCATTTTTTTTCCCCCCCTCAATTTCAAGTCTTTGCCAAGTCATTCTATAATGATGGAAGAATTGTTAACCTGCACTTGTTCTCCCCCACTACTTTATTGTTCAGCATTATATATATATATATATATATATATATATATATATATATATATATATATATATATATATATATATATATATATATCACAGGTGTCAGGCCCAGATGAGAATCGCACGTGAGTTCAGCCTGAGTTCACACCGGAGTTCAGCCTGGGTTCATCGCCTGGTCAACTAAACCGTGCGATTCTCATCTGGGCCTGACACCTGTGATATATATAAAAATTATATATGGTAGATATATATCAGGCTGAAACCAGGCTGAACTCAGGCTGAGACCTTCACTGTTGATATAACTTCAGCACATTCCGCGTTTGTCTGTAGTCCTAAGTTTCGTGAGCGCCGAGTGCGTCAGTGTTAGGCCTAAGCGCCAGGCGGCTGTGTATAGCCTTGTGCTTGCGATTCATCGCAGAGCAGCGTGAGATGTACGTGCCGAGACATCAGACATATCCACCAAACGTTTGTTTATCTCTCTCTCTCTCTCTCTCTCTCTCTCTCATGTACGTGTGTGTGTGTGTGTGTGTGTGTGTGTGTGTGTGTGTGCGTGCGTGCGTGCGCGTGCGTTTTGTTGTTGTTTGTTGCTGTTACTGTTGTTGCTCTCTCTCTCTCTCTCTCGGTGTACATAAATATGAGTAAGAGTGTGCAAGCGAGTACCCAAGCATGCTTTCATGGTAGAGTAAGCTGTTATACCTAGTGATTTCTCTGTGTGTGTGTGTGTGTGTGTGTGTGTGTGTGTGTGTGACCAACCATGCATTGTCTAGTCTAGTTGCTCAAGTGTAGGCCTACTTCATTCTGATTTAGTACGTGCCTGCGTGTTTGCAGCACCAACAATGGCGGAGGCAGGTGTCTGTGTGTGTGTCAGTGTGTCATTCCAATTAAAGTAGGTGTGGGGTGGAAATAAAATTTCAATGTGTGTGTGTGTGTGTGTGTGTGTGTGTGTGTGTGTGTGTGTGTGTTATGCATCCGTTTATATACCGCTGTTGTTGGTGTGCGGGTTTTTGTCAATGTGTGTGTGTGTGTGTGTGTGTACACACACACACACTCTCTCTCTCTCCAATCGTGAGTTGGCTCACCATGATGAAAATGAGACATCATTTTGCATTGGTGTGTGTATATGTGACAGCACTTTCAAATGATTTGAACAGGCGAAAGCACAAGGTCAGGTAGGAAGCATTTCATTGTTTACAACTGACATCTGCATGTGTAGCATGCTAAAATCTTGCTTTACTAAAAGCATGGTGTGGCCGTGATAGAATCAGTTTCGGCATGCTTCACAAGCACGTAGAGCACGCAGATAAACAAGTAAAGCATGCCTAGGCCGTGGTAGGGAAACCGCCATCGTGTTCCCATTGAAGCTGACCAGTGCTGACAGTGACTGTTTATTGGGCCCAGTACCAACTGTCCGGTATGCATACCGCGAATAATTTTCTGTCAGTTGTAAAGGAAAGATATGCATGTCCAATATGCCTGAGTTTGAGCGTGATAGATTAGGAAACACATGCTCTTCACTGAGTTGAATTTTCATTACACTTTGTGTGTGTTCGTTAGTCTGTTTCAATCGTTTTTTTGTTGGCAAATCTTTGTGGTGCTTGCCAGCATTGGGCATGAAAGAAGACCCATTCGTGTTTGGTATCGTTCTGTCAGTCAGAGACCCCACAATACAATGACATCAACCGACCACAGTTCGTTGCATTCTGGCGCAAAGTATTAATGAAGAAACACAGCGCCCTATTTCTTACACACTGTCAGCCAGACAGCTAGTATCAGATCACACACACACACACACACACACACACACACACACACACACACACACACGAACTGTTGCTTGGTCAACTTATCGTTTTTATGACGAGAAGTCTTACTAGGTATCTGAACTATCTAGTTACTCGGTATTGAACTATCTAGTTACTCGGTATTTGAACTATCTAGTTACTCGGTATCTGAACTATCTAGTTACTCGGTATTTGAACTATCTAGTTACTCGGTATTTGAACTATCTAGTATTAGACAGTGGGACGCGGGCAAATGTTCGTTGCTGACTTGAATGAGAGAGAGAGAGAGAGAGAGAGAGAGAGAGAGAGAGAGAGAGAGAGAGAGAGAGAGAGAGAGTGTGTGTGTGCGTGTGTGTGTGTGTGTGTGTGTGTGTGTGTGTGTGTGTGTGTGTGTGTGTGTGTGCGCGCGCGCATATATGTGTGTGTGTGTGTGTGTGTGTGTGTGTGTGTGTGTGTGTGTGCGTGCGTGTGTGAGTGTATGTGTGCGTGTGTCAGCGGACGTAGGTTTTGTGTGTTTGTGTTTCGAGTTTATGCGCGTGTGTGTGTGTGTGTGTGTGTGCGCAAATACAGTTCAATGTTAACAAGTGATACTTTATTTGATCTTGAGTGTAAATGCGTGTCTGACATTAGTGTTAATGTAATTTCTTCAGTAATTTCGCACGCACGCACGAAAATCGACAGTTTCAAATTTCTGGAAAAATCAGTGTCTAAACCTCGACCAGTATGTAGTGTGCTCCGGATACTAGATCCAATACGCACACATGAATATCTATTCATGTATCTATCTATCTAGAGAAATACATGTATACGTATTATAGCGCCCATCCTAACAACGTAGGCTACTGGGCCCTTAACAAGTTTTAACAAATAATTAACATCTTAAACACACACACACACACACACACACACACGCGCGCGCGCGCGCGCGCGCGCGCGCGAACATGCGCACAGCATACACACACACACACACACACACGTTATGTGTGTCCGTGTATTTGTGTACCTGTTTTTGCACGCACGCGTGCGATACTAGATCTTATACACATATATGAATATCTATTTATGTATCTATCTGTCTAATTACAGGGCCCTTTACAAGTTTTAACAAAATAACATCTAACACACACACACACACACACACACACGCACGCACGCACGCACACACACACACACACACACACACACACACGCTTCTGCGTTCACGAGTCATAAACACACATGCATGCTTTCTTCTCTCTCTCTCACACACACACACACACACACACACACACACACGCGCACGCACACACGCGCGCGCGCGCACACACACACACACACACACACACATACACAAACATACACGTTAAGTGTGTCCGTGTGTATTAGTATACCTGTATATGCGTGCTCGCGCGCGCGCGCGCGCGCGTGTGTGTCTGTGTGTGAAAGTAGCCGTGTATGTACAAGTACGTGTGAGCATATGCGTGCATCCATTTAGTTATTTGAATGAAATGGCTGATCAGATGATATCAATGATAGTTGATTACAAGAAAAAATTGACCCTAAATCAAATAAACTAGAAAACAGCATAAAATCATAGAAAGAAAAGAGGATTGGATAAAAAAAAAAAAGTAAAACAGAAAAAAAAGCGAAAATAAGTATAAAAATTATTCTTAACTGTGTGTTCAAAATACTTTCCCATTATACCTTCTTTTTGATTCTCTCTCTCTCTCTCTCTCTCTCTCATCTCTTTCTGCCATGTTATCTGCCTTCGTCCTTTGTTTTGTTTCGCTTCTTCTCTGTCTGTCTGTCTGTATGTCTGTCCGTCCGTCCGTCCATCTCTCTCTCTTCTCTCTCTCTCTCTCTCTGATGATGATGATGATGATGATGATGATGATGATGATGATGATGAGAGAGAGAGAGAGAGAGAGAGAGAGAGAGAGAGAGAGAGAGAGAGAGTGAGAGAGAGATGATGATGATGATGATGATGATGATGATGATGATGGTGATGGTAATTGTGGTGATGATGAGGAGGAGGAGAGAGCAGGTAGAGGAGAACGAACGAGAGGAAGACACCTCGAGAACTATGAATGACAGACGAGATGGCATGAGCAGAATGTGAGGAAGAATGATAAACAGGAACGGATGTGCAAAACGTAAAACCGATTAACGGTGGACTGCAGAAAAGAGGAGAACGTGGTAATGAACAATAACGGTTGAGAAGAGACGACGACAACGACTGGAGAAGAATCAATGATGGACCCGAGGGGGAAAAAGAGAACGCCAGAACGATAAATGAATGATGGGACTGGGAGAAAAGTAAAGATCGTGAAAATGATGACTGTGCAGAGCACTCGGGAACGATGAACGATTAACGGCAGAACTGTAAGCATGACAAATGACGGACAGAGTGAGAACAGGAGAACGTGGGGACTGTGAATGGCAGACGGGGCTGGAAAGGCGAATGCAAGTGTGATGAATGATGACGAGAAATGAGGAGTGGGCATGGGATGAAAATGAATGACGGACGGAATGAGGAGTGAAGAGGATGCTAATGGTGAATGTTAGACGGGATGAAAATAAGATCGTTAACACTTTAATTAAAAGTCAGCACCACTCAGGACAAAGACGTTGACTGTCTCATGCAAAAAGAAATCATTAGAAGACAGAGGAACTTTGCTTTGCGCTCTACAACAGAGCAAAAAAGATCCAAGTATGCTGACTCTTCAGGATTCAGCAAACTGAGATTACTTTCCAACACTCTGTCGAAGAAGTCGTAGTAGCAGTAAAGTCGCTGAAACACAGCAAGGCTGAATGCACTGAGACCATCGCTCAGAACACTTGAATATGGCAGAAAGGCAGTAACTGACATATTAACTGCCATCTGCAACAAACCTGGCACACTGGCGAGTGGCTAACGCCAAAGAGACTCGATCACTAATCGTCACACTTCCAAAGACACAGGAAATCCTCAACACTGCCAGAACAACCGCAAGATCACTAAGATTAGTAATGCAAGCTATGTAATGTTTAAAGTATTTCTGAACAGATCATAGTTGCAAACAGGCACCGCTGTATCTGAAAGGCTGAAGTATCATCGAACAGATCTTTAACCCTTCGCCATAAACTCCTGCAACACCAGGAGTTCTGTCGTGTCTTCACAGACTTCAAAGATGGCGTTTGACGGAGTCTGTCAAGAGATGCTATGCTGTTATGAAGAAATTTGAATTCGGGGGACAAAGTTGATCAACATCCACCATGTGTATTTCTAAGCGACCAGTGCAGTATTAAAAAAGGGCGCGACTGGAAAGTGGTCCCCATATCAGCTAGGATTCGTCAGGGCCCCTTTACTCTCCACTACTTTTCAACACAGTCCCTGGAATGCATCATGAACGATCCACTTGAAGAT